>PITA01006705.1:86855-97751 GCA_004023965.1 Spilogale gracilis
ACTAAACTACATATTGTCATCTTTAATGAACTTGTTGTTAGTCATTCACCACCCCTTTTTCACTTGCCATTTATGTTACCAGAACAAGTATGCTTTGTAAGCCTCATCCAAATTTTATTTTTGGAAGTGCTTTAAAAAGGAAAATTCTTGGCTGAAGAGTCATTGGAGTAAGGATATATTTTAATCTTTTTATGTGGGGAATGTCTACACTGGACTCTCTAAGCTTTTAAGATGAGATCACTGAAATTTCAAATAACCTAGCATTCTAAATGCATATGTGGCTTAAAATAGATGTTTGCAAGGAAAAAGGATGAGATATATAAATGCTGGTTAAAATATAGATAAGGGAAAGCTTTCATAAGGAAACAGCTTGTCCTGAAAATTTTAGGATTTGATTATTCACTGTCTCATCCATGCTTCATTGCTGTAAATGTTAGTATTTTCTATCTCTAGCATTTTTCACCAACACTGGTTTTCACAAAAGAAGGTTACTTTTGAAGACTTTAATGTTGCTAATTTAGTTACAACAAACTCTAATAAATATAAATTCAAAGTTATGTGCACAGTGTGGTGGTAAAAAAAAGGCTATGGTGTCTGAGTACTTGCTTTTCCTTGGGCTACATTACATGCTAACTTTATGATATAGAGCGACTTGCTTATTTCCTCTGTACTTCCATAGTTTCATTTCCTTTTATTTTTTCTAGTCTTTAGTTAAATTCCAGTTGGTTAACATACAGTGTAATATTAGTTTCAGGTGTAGAATTTAGGGATTCATCACTTACACACAACACCCAGTGCTCATCACAAGTGCTCTCCTTAATCCCCATCACTCATTTAACCCATTCCTCCCACTACCCACCGCCTACCTCCCTTCCAGAAACCCTCAATTTGTTCTCTATGGTTAAAAGTCTCTCTTATGGTTTGCCCCTCTCTTCCCCCCCCATGTTCATCCGACATGTTCCTCAAATTCCATATATGAGTGAGCTCATGGCATTTGTTTTTCTGTGATTGACTTATTTAGCTTAGCATAATATTCTCTAGCTCAATCCACATTGTTGCAAATGGCAAGATTTCATTCTTTTTGATGGCTGAGTAATATTCCATTATGTATATAAACATACATATGAACATATATATACACACCATCTCTTCTTTATCCATTCATCAGTTGATGGACATCTGGGCTGCTTCCATAATTTGGTCATTATATATAATGCTGCTATAAATATCAGGGTGCGTGTGTCCCTTTGAATGAGTATTTTTGTACCCTTTGAGTAAATACCTAGTAGTGCAAGTGCTGGATCTTAGAGTAATTCTATTTTTAACTTTTTTGAGGAACCTCCATACTGATTTCCAGAGTGGCTGCACCAGTTTGCATTCCCACCAAAGTGGAAAAGGGTTCCTTTTTCTCCACAACCTCCCCTACATCTGTTTTTTCTTGTGTTGTTAATTTTAGCCATTCTGAGAGGTGTGAGGTAATACCTCATCATAGTTTTGATTTGTATTTCCCTGATGATAAGTGATATTGAGCATCTTTCAATATCACTGTTGGTCATATGTAGGTTTTCTTTGGAAGAATGTCTATTCATGTCTTTGCCCATTTTTTAATTGGGTTATTGGCTTTGGGGTGTTGATACTGGTAAGCTCTTTATATATTTTAGATTTAACCCTTTATTATACATGTCATCTACAAATATCCTCTCCCATTCCAAAGTTTGCCTTTTAGTTTTGTTGATTGTTTCCTTCACTGTGCAGAAGTTTTTATCTGGATGAAGTCCCAATAGTTCAATGTTGCTTTTGTTTCCCTTGCCTCAGAAGATATTTCTAGTAAAAAGATGCTACAGCCAAAGTCAAAGAAGTTATTGCCTGTGCATGGCTTCATTCCCAAATTGCAATGATATTAACTTAAAACATGGGCTGTTTGGGGGCAGCTGGGTGGTGCAGTCTGTTGACCATCCAGCTCTTGGTTTCAGCTCAGGTCATGATCTTAGGGTCATGAGATCAAGCTCTGCATTTGACTCCAGGACCAGTGCACAGCTTGCTTGAGATTCTCTTTCCCTTATCCTCTGCCCTTCCTCAATATCTCATTCTCTCCCTCAAATAAATAAGTAAATCTTAAAAAATAAATAAATAAAAGGCTGTTTTGAGGTTAAATGAGATAATGCTATGCTTTGCAAGAGTAAACATTCAAATATCAACATTACTGATAGCATTGCAAAAAAATTCAGTGGGTCTCTGCTTCTGCTCTTGTCGGCCTACAACCTGTGCTTCCCACAGCAGCAGGAGAAATGTGTTTAAAAATTAAAACAGGAGTGCCTGGGTAGCTCAGTTGGTTAAGCAACTGCCTTCGGCTCAGGTCATGATCCTGGAGACCCAGGATCAAACCCCACATCGGGCTTCCTGCTCGGCAGGAGGCCTGCTTCACCCTCTCTCATTCCCTCTGCTTGTGTTCCCTCTCTGGCTGTGTTTCTCTCTGTCAAATAAATAAATAAAATCTTTAAAGAAAATAAAAATAAAAAATAAAAAAATAAAAATTAAAACAAAATAATGTCACCATTGCCCTTCACCATTGTCCTTCACCATTGCTCCCTCTTCAGGAGCTTCCTGGACATTTAGAATAAATTCCAACCCCTTAATAAGATTTAAAAGGTTATAGTGATCTGTCCCCAGACTGTTTTTCTAGACCTGTCTCCTAATATTTAGTGCTCTGGCCATAATGGCCTTCTTGCTTCTCTAGCACACCAAAGACTTCTTGACATAGCACTTTGCATGAACACTTCTCTTTTCTTAAAGCACAGGATGGTGCGTGGTTCATACTTTATTTTCTTTTAGGCCTTAGTTCTGGTATTAGCAAAATCTTCTTTAACCATCATATTGCTCTGGGTTCTTTTCTTTGTAGAAATAAACACTAGCTAAAATTACCTTATTTATCCATTTGCTATTTGTTCTCTCTTAGTCTCAGTAGACTAAAAGGCTCACAGGTATAGGGACATTTTCTGTCTTATTTTCTACTATCTCCAAAGCCACAACTGTACTTGATAAATATTCACTTAATAACTATATAATTATAGCCTAGTTCAAAGGTGATACGATTTATGACAGTTTGGCCAAAACACACATTACAGTAAAAATCTCTATGGCAAGAGAAACTAATTTCTAGGCTAAGAGTGTTCTATTTCATTTAAATTTTATAATCTTTCTCTGTCAGGGTTATGCAACCATGGGAGGTTTGTGACTTGTTTTTTTTTAAACCACGTATGATCATGTAAATCTCAAAAACCAAGTTCCAAGTCAATAAGTGTATGAATGTAAGTAAAGGGTAAAAGATGACAGAATTTTTATGAAAAATAGCCTATATATCATCCAAAAGACCTGATTTCTGACAAGTTTTCCTAAACAAAACTTTCTTCTCCTATATTATCCTCCTCCAGAATCCATATTCCAACTCACTATCCTCATGAGATTTTGCAGATTTTTCTGCTTATTCCTCTTATTTTTTCTAGTCTTGAACACTACCTTTATCAATTATGATATTAGCTGAAACAGATGGCACATGCAAAGTTGGATAATGTGAGGAAAGATTATTAGGGGAATTATTTCCTAAAAGAAGTGGGTAGGAAGGCTGGTACATATTCCGTTGTTAACTATTCTGGGCCTTCACAACCCCTTTATCTTAGAGTGACCAGAATCAGAGGTAAGTGCCTAAAGAGAGTAGTCAGAAAACAGCATGCTTGAGGGAATTTGACCAACTGGTTGCACACCAGCAAGCAGGGAACCAGGCAATGAACAGCCCATCTCACTTCTCCCAACCTGCAGACATCTCCTGCTGGTGCCTCCCATTGGCCCACAGAGAGTCTGTATAAGTAATCTGTCGCCTCCCTTCTCTAACAGGGGGGATGCAGACAAGGGAGAGCAGACTTAAAGTTATGAAAAGAAGATGGGCAGCACCTCTCTACATAGTTGTCTTCTATAGTTTGTGATCCACCCATAACAAATTTGAAAGAATTAAACCCAAACCTAGCAGCTGTGCTATAGAAGCCCTTCCTGAGACCTTTGTGGGCTCTGAATGTTACACATGGCCTCTACTTCCACTCTCCACTTCTCAGACACTCAGTGTTTCCCCTCACAGTTTTGTCCTTTCTGCCAGAACACATACTAACCTCAACCCAAAGAGCATAGAGCAGGAAGAGGAGTACACCTTAAAGGGTCTCTATATTTTCTCTTCCAAACTCTTCACAAAAGTAATCTATTCTCTTGCTCCTATTGTGTTATCATCTCCTTTCTTCTTTAACCTGCCATACCAACATGCTTCCACTAAATCTACAAATATCCACTACAATTATTTAAAGTTCAGCCTACTTCTAAACAAATCACATCATCTTTCCTCAATTTTCCATCCATTTTCTGCCTCCAAAGTCACTGTCATCTGCAGGGCTCCACTCTTTGCTTTCTTTCTATGTGCTGTTTTAATTTTATCCTAACCCTAAAGAGTTTTAGGCCTTCTTACTTCTCCTCTCAATTTAATCCCTAATTGATTTAATACCATAAATTCAAATCTTTTATTTGCCATCTTGTATGTTGGCAATGCCTCCATTTTTACACAACTAAATAATTATTTCCTCCCACTTGATCCACTTTCAAGCCTGTTTTACCAACTTATCTTGGTTATACTTTGGCTGTCTTTCTTCTAATATCATAGGGAAAAAAATACTCTCATTATTTATTCTACCAAATCAATTAGTAGGTAAGTCCTTCTACATTTTCCTTTGTACTACCTCTACTATCAACTTATATCAACATCACCCTATTAGAGTTAAGCCTTGATATTTCTTGACTAGATTGCTGAAGTTATCAGATGTACTTCTTTCCCTTCAAAGTCTTCCGCAACCAAACCACCCTTCTCAGCACAGGCCAGAACCATTTATAAAATCACAGAACTTAAAAGGTAATTCCCCTGAGGACAAATTTTCAATGGAGCTTCCATTGCATCCTAAATAACTAACTCCAACACTAATGTACATAAGCAATCTCCCAGGGAGTCTATAATCATCTATTTAATGTTTTATTTTTTATTTAACACTAAAAATTCCAAAGAGTAAAACTTAACTTATCAGTTAAAATGGAAATATTATAAAAATTTTCCTCACTGAGGAAAAAAAATCATTTCTTTGGCAATGATTTAGTCTGATATTTTGAGTTGTCTTCATGACTCACTTTCTAAATTTTTGCTAGATGTGGAGGAGGGAGAAAAGCACTGAAATTTACATGGCTTTATAACAATTTCTAATTAAAATATTTTCACTCTCGTTGGTAATTAATTTTATCTTTTTTTAAATTCCATATCTATTTAAGTTCATGGCAAGATGAATATGGCAGCCTTTCAACTAAACTGAGGATTTTAACTGTAGAATTACGTCTTACTTTTTTTGTATTATGGATGATATTGATGTAAAGCATAATAGGAAATGGCTATAATTTTGATATTAATTATATATGATACAAGTACCCTTATAAGAGCTTTACAGAAAAGAATCTAGGTACTTCATGCAGAATTAACTGTACTTCTAGAAAAAAATTTTGAATTATTTCGAAATGAAACATGAGAGTACAACATGAGAATACAATAGTGGGAGATTATATGAAAAGACATTTGAAACAATCTGTGTTAAAGGGAAGGGACTGAGCATCCCACCCAGGGCAGCCCAGGAGGTCACCAGTAAGGAGCAGACACAACAGTTTCTGGAAGGAACTCCAGGAGACTAACCACCACAAAGTCAGGCAGCCAAGAAGAAGCAAACACATCTTCTGTAGATGCTAGCAGTGAGAACATCACCTCCCAGAAGGGTGCCTGGTAGATTAGAGTGACATTTCTATGAGTGACTTTCCCTGCCCCCAGGATCTGGGGCATACAAATTTATTAGCTCACTTCACTCTCCAAGCACACTCAGAGCCTGTCGACTGAAAGACATAGAGACTGGCTACAGCAGGACTAGCCTGGGGTGTGACAAGGGCTTGACTGAGCTCCCTGAGTTGTTGCTTACAGCAATGTCCCAGAAGCCCTCCAAGAGCCCTTCTGCCCCTCTGCCAGATATCACCCTTAATGGCTTGTCCCATGTCGACCACCAAGATCATCCTATCAGCATTGGGGACCTGCAAGCTCATCAACTTGCTACACTCCTTCTGCTTCTTCCAGCAGAACAAGAGCCACTTGTGCTGCCTACAGGAGAAGGTGGAGAATAATGAGCTAAAGACCCTATGGCAGAGGATCAGCCAATCTAACAGCCAGATGCACAACCTTCAGAAGAAGCTGGAGTCACTTAAGTGAGGACCTACTGGAGCAGCCTTCTGCCCCTAGCTACAAACCCCCCAAGATGAACCCCATTGTTGGAACCACCATCCTGGATGCTAGGTATCTGGATGCCAGATCCACCAGGACCTACCAATGCCACAACCTTCTGGTGCCTAGAATAGGTACACATCTCCATGGGGACCAATCTATGTAGAAATTCTGGTTTGATACCTTCCACCTTGATGCATAAATCATGCACAGGCTTCATCCACCTGAAGCTGGACACCAACAAGATGGCCTTAGCACTCAGAACTCAGGTGTTGTAGAGACAGAGGCAAAGTGAACCAGCAGGAGTTGTGCATGGTATCCCACTCAATCATCAGGCTGTCTCTGCCATGTGGGTCAGATTACCTGAAAATTCAGGCTGAAGGCAAACTTGGACAGTTTCCATGGTAATCACTACCCAGCCTGTGACTCAGTATCTTTATATTACCTACAAGAAGGCAACATTCTGATGCAGAGTAGAATTTGTCCTGGGTGGGGCCTGTGTGTCATGACACTTCAGCTTCTCAGTAGATGCTCCACAGCAGGTATGGATGTGACCACACTTCTCCATGGGTTCAAGAATATTGCCACTTGAACCTGTAAAGGTATAGAAAAAACAACAGATCTTTACTTAAAAAAAAAAAAAAAAGAAGGAAGAAGGAAGGGACTCCACACAAATGATTTAAATGATTTTTACTATTAGAATGAAATTTATAATGTATAAAACTAATTACCTACATGCTTATTACTACAAATATTATTTTGAGTTTCCAGCCATGATTTAATACTGCTATACAGGTCTTGAAGCAATAATTAGGCTAACAGCCATGTTCATTAGCATTTCTGAATAATAAAATTCTTGAAAAATTAAACATTTTCACTTTCACATAATTGTTCTTAGAATTATTTTATGAATCAAAAACATACTAAATTGATACAGAATCATGATATTAAATTATATTTTACAGCAAGTGTAAGATCAAAATAACACTATCATACTTTGAACTAGTTGCATTGTCATCAAGATATAATGCAAGTCATCTTGAAATATAGTCTGTTTTAATGTCAAGATAATATAAAATGAAGCAATTATTAATCTAAAATAGTCATTCAGACATGAAGGTCTAAAAGTATCTGGTGAGGACTAAAATATCTGATGGGCTAATTGCTAAGAAATATATTTTTACCTTATTATTTTGTTACCTGCTCCTTCAGCCTACCACTAGAGCATGCTCCATTAGCTAATTAGACTAGCTAAAATAAAAAACTAAATATGATCTTAATTGAGAACATTCAAAAAAGGTTTTTAATTAAAAAAAAAAATCAAGTTAAAAATTTAGCCATGTTCAGCCAGCTGAAAATAACTAAAAGTCAACTGGCCAAAACTTATTGCCAAGTATATATTTTTTGCAGTTTTAGGAGTGTTAATAGTAGGTTTTAGTGTGTTATTACCTTCCAAGCTCAACAATAAGCACTCATCAGTATTCTTCTAACCTTTTCAGAATGAATTGCATAGGACTTACTGTGAATTCCAGTGTTAATGTGACCATCTAGTAATAGTAGTTGAATTTCAACAAGATGGTCTCTCCCATATAATAATATATCAGTGACAACAGTGCTTTAAGTTTTTAGAACATTTTCATATCCTTTATTTCCTTTTTCTAATAAATGAATTTGTGATAGGGAGATCAGATTTTTTTCTCCCAAGTAACTAAAGGAAGAAAATAATTTATAAGAAAGTTGACTAGCTTACTAAAATGCATACAGATATACAGAACACAAAATCAGAAGGGTCAGTTCCTTGACATCCTATGTTTATTGCAATAAGCAACAAAACTTGATGGACAGTGGGTACATTCTCTCAAAAAACATTTTATCATCATGTTATCTCCAGAAACTGCTCCACTGATAGGCTCAAGACAACCCCCACTTCTATTTCTATTAGCAATTGAAAGCTAGCTCATCTTTCCATTCTTTCTTTTTTTCAACAGAAACTGCTCAAACTGTGTTCTCTCCTCCTACTCCCTCAAAAGAAAAGAATGATCATCAATGGCAATAGGCAATTGTGGAAGCAATACCTAAAGCCAGCTTCATGCTCAGGAGAGAACACTGAGCCTCCTCCTTCTGGTCCTTTCTTTCAAAAAGATATCTTTCAAAGATATCTGAACAGCATGACCCTCACCTATCTAAAAGTCTATCCACAGCACTTCAGTGATACCACCTTTTCTACAATGGGCTCTACCCAGATCCTCCTGTTTCTCTGGCAATGGTCACAGTAACTCTAATCTGTTCATCTAGAACCTAGGAAATCCTAGATTGCCCAACAAATGGTTGGATTAGCTCACATAAGTAACATGATTGCTGATAATACTGATTTGAGATTTAGGGTCAAATAACCTTTCCTTGTCTCCTTACTTTATCTGTTAATAGATGTCTTAAAGAACCACGCAAAAGTTAAAAAACAGGCTGTTCACTCACAATCAAAAAGGACACAGTGATATAGGCTTACCCCAATAAATAGGAAAAAGTTCAAATAAACAATCTGATCTTACACCTAAGGAACTATAAAAAGAAGAGCAAACAAAACCCAAGATGAGTAGGAGGAAGGAAATAATAAAGATCACAGCAGAAATAAATGACATGGATATTTTAAAAATAGGGAAAAAATTGATGAAATCAAGAGTTGGTTCTTTAAAAGATAAAACTGATAAACCCATAGCCAGACACATCAAGAAAAAAAGAGAAAGAACTCAAGTAAATAAAGTCAGAAGTGAAAAAGAGTAACAACTGACACCACAGAAAAATAATTATAAGAAAATACTACAAAAAATTATGCCAAAAAATTAAGACATTCTAAAAGAAATAAATTCCTAGAAATGTATAATCTTCTAAAACAAAACCAAAAGAAATAGAAAATCTGAAACAGAATGATTACTAGTAATGAAATTGAATCAGTAATCAAAACTACCAAAAATATAAGTCCAGAACCAGATAAATTTATGGGTGAATTCTACCAAACATTTAAAGATGAATTAATAATCTATTCTACTCAAACTATCCCAAAAAACAGAAGAGAAAGGAAAGCTGCCAAATGTGCTTTCTAGGACCAGCCATTCCCCTGATACCAAAGTCAGACAAAGACACCACAAAAAAAGAAAACTACTGGCCAACACCCCTAATGAATATGTATGCAAAAATACTCAACAAAGTATTAGCAACCCACATTCAACAATACATTAAAAGGACAATTCATCATGATCAAGGGATGCAAATATGATTCAATATTTGCAAATCCATCAATGTGATACACGACAGAAACAAAACAAAGGATAAAAATCATGTGATCATCTCAATAAGTGCAAAGCATTTGAGAAGTTTCTACATCCATTCCTGATAAAAACTCTCAACAAAGTAGGTTTAGAGGAAACATACTTCAACATAATAGAGGCCACAGCTGACATCATACTCAATGTTGAAAAACTGAGAACTCTCCCTCTAAAATCAGGAACAAGACAAGAATGTCCATTCTTGTCACTTTTATTCAACATCATACTTGAAGTATTAGACACAGCAATAAGGCAAGAATAAGAAATAAAAGGCAACCATATTGGTAAGGAAAAGGTTAAACTGTCACTATTTACAGACGACATGATACTATACATAGAAAACCTTGAGGACTCCACTAAAAAAACTATTAAGAGTAATAAATTCAGCTAAGTTGCAAGATATAAAATTAATACCCAGAAATTGGTAGCATATCTATATATTAATAACAAAGTGGCAAAAAGAGAAATTAAGAAAACAATTCCACTTACTATTGCACCAAAAAGAATAAGATACCCTGGAATAAATTTACCCAAGGAGATGAAAGATACATATCCTGAAAGCTTTAAAACACTGATGAGAGAAACTGAAGATAACATGAACAAATGGAAAGATATTCCATGCTCATGGACTGGAAGAATTGATATTGTTAAAATGTCCATACTACCCAAACCAATCTACAGATTTAATGCAATCTCTATCAAAATACCAATGGTAGTAAACTGGTGCAGCCACTTTGGAAAACAGTGTGGAGATTCCTTAAAAAATTAAAAATAGAGCAACCCTATGACCCTGCAATTGCACTACTGGGCATTTACCCCAAAGATACAGATGTAGTGAAAAGAAGGGCCATATGTACCCCAATGTTCATCACAGCAATGGCCACAATCGCCAAACTGTGGAAAGAGCCAAGGTGCCCATCAACAGATGAATGGATAAAGAAGATGTGGTACATATATAAAATGGAATACTATGCCTCCATCAGAAAGGATGAATATCCAACTTTTGTAGCAACATGGACTAGACTAGAAGAGATTATGCTGAGTGAAATAAGCCAAGTAGAGAAAGTCAAGTACCGCATGGTTTCACTTACTTGCGGTGCATAAGGGATAATACAGAAGACAGTAGGAGAAGGAAAGTAAATGGGAAGTATGGTAATCCAGGGAGAGCAAAGAAACAACAGAGACTTTGGACACAGAAACAAACTGAGGGATGTGGAGGGAGGGGGGTGTAGGGAT
>PITA01006706.1:0-97771 GCA_004023965.1 Spilogale gracilis
ATCGAAAGAACATTCCAGCAGTAAGCTGGGGAAAGTTGCCCAGCTCTGAATCCCACAAGACCCTGAGCTTGGGGTTCTATCAGTAAGTTCTGGGGAATTCAGGTAGTTAAGGAGACAGGAGACGCACATTTGAAACCAGTGGGACCAAACTTCTGAGTGCCCGTTTCAGAGAAGACCACCAGCCAGGGAATTGGAGGGACCCCTGGAAGCTGAGGGGGACCCCAGGCTGACAGCTAGTGAGGGTACGGGGCTCAGGCCAGCATGGGGGCTCGGCCAACCCCACACCCTCTGAAGCTGGTTCATCCTCAGTCCTTAGGAGGTAGAGAGCCAGTGGCCACCCTGTGATCCCTGATCCTCACCCCGCCTTGCCTTGCTCACCCCCAGAACCTGTTACCCAGAACAGCTGTCACATGCTCACGAAGCTCCCCTCCCCCAGAACTAGCCACAATAGGGTTGTTTGGGCCACTAACTCGGGGTAGGACATGAAGGCAAGAACGGAGAACTGCAGGGAGTTAGGACACAAAGGCAAGAACGGAGAACTGCAGGGAGATAGGACCACTAACTCGGGGTAGGACATGAAGGCAAGAACGGAGAACTGCAGGGAGATAGGACCACTAACTCGGGGTAGGTCACGAAGGCAAGAACGGAGAACTGCAGGGAGATAGGACCACTGTCCTCTATTCTCCCCATGGAGCAGCGAGACAAAGAAACTTGCCTGGGTCTACACAGCAAGCCTGGATTAGGGCGAGGATCCGAACCCAGACCTCCTGGCTTGGAACCCACACCCTCCGTCTCCGGGCTGTGCCCACAGCAGGGAAAATCGCATTATTCCACGTATGGGCACTTTCGGGGACCCCCCTAAGGTCGTCTCCCCAGAGCCCTGCTGCAGGGAGGTCTATTCTCCCCGTTTCCCAGAGCATGGAGACAGAGAACTCAAGGAACTTACCCTGAGTCACTGGGAGACAAGGAGCACCACACGGGTGCACCTGTGACAAAACCCTTCCCCCACTGCCCAGGTCTGTCCGCCGCTCACTCAGGAGGGTCCCCGGGGTACGTGAGAGCCCTCAGACATCATCAGCCAGGACAGCAGCCCCCCTCCCCCCAGCGGAGCTTGCAGGTGGCCCCACTAACAAGGCCCCCCTGTAGCGTCCCCCGCCCCTGCCTGGGGGCCTTCTCACTGCTCTGCACGTGGGCAGTCAGCACCCACGCCCCCGCAGCTGCACACGGTTGTCAGCCCCACTGCACAGGGGGTAACCCCGAGGAGCTCTCAGGACACAGCACCCCAGTCCCCCAGCGGCCAGCAGGTGCCCCTGGGGCTCAGCCCCTCCCACACCCCCACTCCCGCCCAGCACTGTCTCCACCTCCCCTGGTGGAGACAGGGACGCAGGACCAGACCACACCCTCTGGGGACAAGGGTCTGCGCCCCAGCTTAGGGAACTCGCCCCAGTCCCCTTCACAACTGGCCTAGAGGAATCGACCCCCAGAAGCCCGATGAGAACCCACCGCGCTGCCTCTCCGCACCAGCCAGCAGGTGAGGGAAAATTCCCATTTCTCACAGAAAGCACAGGGGCTTCTCCAAAACCACGGAGCTCCTGGACGTTCGGGAACTCCAGCCCACACAGCCGAGAAGTGCCGGCCACTCAGCAGAAAGAAGCGCCCCAGACATTCACGGGTCCCTGCGGGCACCGACCTCCCTCCCACAAACCCCTCACCTGCCGGACGTCCCCCTCCCTCTCCCTTCATGGGCCTGAGATGCAGGTCCCTTCCTCACAGCCGAGCAGAGCCCCCCCCCCCCGCCCGTGTCCGCCCCTGCAGCCACCAGCCAGGACAGCGGCCGGGGCACCACTTAGGGTTCGGGTCACTGCCAGGCTCCTCTTCCAAAGTCAAGTTTTCCAGAAGCTCTGAGGCAGAATTGGAACGCTCTCCAACCCTTGGGTGAGCAGCGCCCCAATAGGGAGAAAGGGCTCCTCCTGGATGAGGGGGCCCTTAGCTGTGGGGGGTGATGCTGCCCACACAGGCCCCCAGGGAAGGGCGCCGTGTCTGCGTCTCCTCGGGCTGCTGGGAGCCCCCCAGACCGCCAGGCTTAAAATAACCCAAGTTTTTACCTTTAGGTTCTGAAATTCAGCAAGCCGTGAAGTCCTGGAGGTTAAAATCAACGCTGTTCCCCTGTTCCCCTCCCCCGGCGCCCCTGGAGAAGCCGGCTCCCCACGGTCCCTGGTGGCTGCAGGCCCCGGACTCCCAGCTCCCCAGCACCGTGACCACAACGCCCCCGGCCCCTGCCTCCCTCTTATAAGGACGCTGGTGATTTAGTGGATTCACCTGGACAATCTAGAACACTCCACCTCGGGATGATTAGAGTAATCACACCTGCGAATCCCCTCTCGCCGCCTAAGAGCGCATTCCAGCTCCTGGGATTAGGACGCGGGCATCCTGGGCGGAGGGCATTATTCTGACGGCCACGCCGGGCACTGGAGGAGGGTTGGGGAATTTGTCTTTCCCAACAAGGGAGATGCAATGTCCCGGGACAGGAGGGGACGGGAGGCTGCGTGCCAGGAGCCCGAGGAATTCTGCTCCGCCCTGACCATGGAAGAGATCGGGCCTGTGGACATGCCCGGCGGCGTTTGTAGGACTTCAAGTTCACATGCGCATTTCAGGGTGGGAGTGTTGGTCCCAGACATGGAAGGAGCCCAAGAGCCGGCACCCGAGCTGCCCCAGTTCCTGTTCCCTCCTGCTCCGCTGGGTCTCGAGGAGAACGCGCCAGGCAGCCAGGAGCTGGTGGTCTGCTGGACGTGTTCTGCTTTGCCAGCTCTGTGTCCAGCCTCACACGGGACAGACCGGTGGCCGTGTCTCTCTGTCCCCCGCACTCTCTTGTGTCGCCCGGCGCAGAACAAGGCTCTGGGCTGCTCCCCAGGCTGCCTGTCGCTTCCCTCCATCCCTGCCCGCAGGATCCTGGGCCTCACCTGTGGGCACTGCAGCTGTTTTGTGTCACCCCCTCTTCCTGCGGGGTGCAGTGCAGACACCCCCCGTGCTCCTGCCTCACCCCACAGAACAGGGTCCCTGACTCTACTCAACGGTCGTCCTGACTTCTCCCTGGGGTTCACACCTCGGGCTGCCCGTTTGCACCCCCGTTACACCGGTTTCCACCCGGCTTCCCCGCAGGAGCACGGTCCTCTGTGCTCCCAGCTGGGCACGCTCAGAGCTCCTAGAGACGGGACCGCATCTCGGGCATGGCCACACCTGAACACACACTCAGAGGGTGAGTCCCAGAAAGAGGAGGTGACCGTCCGGACTCCAGCCGACAGGGACAGTAGTGATGGAGGGAAGACAGAAGGACTCAGGCACGGAGCATGGAGGGTGCGAGAGAGTGAGTCATCCTTTGTCCTCAGAACACTTTCTGAAATTGATTGAATCTAAGGATTGACATTCAGCCAACATCTGAGCTTCGGAGCCCAGGTCCCAGCAGCAGGTAGGCTCCGTGCAGGGAGAATCCCAGAGCCTTTCATCCTTGGAGCCCTCGAGGGACCCTCCGTGGTCACTCCCAGGTGGGGGTTCAGACAAGCCAGCAGGACGGGAAATGAGGTCACACCTGAAATGCCCAGCATGGAGAACAAAGCAGCTGAAATTGTTCCAAAAGGAAGGAGAGGCTAATGGCCCTTTTGACTGATGTCAGGGACTCCTGGGGAGCTGCTGGGAAGGGAGTCTCTCCTGGTCCTGCGTCCTCATCCGTCCATCAGCAGGGATGGTAAAGCTCCAGCCAGGCTGCAGTCCCCAGCGCCCACATGGGTGTTGATGTCACAGCGGGACCCACCCCAGGGAAAAACCCACCCCGTAAACACACAGATGCGGGTCCCCTAACTCCTGTGGCCGGAGGGCAGGGCTGAGTGGCTAAGAAAAGAAGGAGAAAGGGAAAGTGGAAAGGCCGCTAGGTCTCCGGAGATGTCCGCCCCCTGTTTGCCGCTGGTGATGGACAAGTGAGTGGCACCTTTCTGCGGGCAGGGACCCTTCCTCGCCCCTGCAGGCAAAGGACAGTAAGGAAGCTTGTGTGCCCCTGTCCCGCCTTCACATTTTAATTCTCAGAAGAATCTGTGAGGAGATGATTCAGTCATCATGCCTCTGTCATAGATGAGAAACGTAGGCACAGAGAGGGTCAGAAGTATATCCAAAGTCACACAGCCAGGAAAGGGTGGAGAGAGGCTCCAACCCTGCTGTCCTGTTTCTGGAGATGATGCCCCCAACCACTCACAGTGCTGCCCTTTGAGTGGCTGTTGGGCTCAGATTTGGGGAGAAAAGCCCCTGTTACCATGAGCTCCTCCAACATAGCCGAGAACTGAGGTTAGGTCCATTGTGCACACATGACAACCTTACTCCTTCCTGTTGTCCCCCCAAATGAGGACCCTACAGGGATGACAAGGGGAGGGGGACAGGGCACCAACTCACAAGGACAGAGCAAATGGGGAGGGAGATGTGAGCATGAAGATGTAGGGAATTGGAAAGGGGGCAAACGGTAAGTGCCTACCAGGAGAAGTTGACACCCAGCCCGAAACACCGAGCGTAATGCCCTGAAACAGGGTGCTCCCCGAGGGCTTGGCCCCCGAGCCCCCTTGCTCCTGCCACTCATGGGCCAGGCAGGGTCCCCGCTGGCTCCCCGGTGCGGGACTGGAGCTCACTGCACGGGGACCGAGAACGAGGGGGCTCTGTGCTCCGGGGCCAACCCCAGGTGAGGCTGAGGACCCCGCCCCCAGAAAGGGTTTGCACAGAAGCCTCAGAACGGTGAGGGTCCCAGCTCTCCATGCAGGCAGCGCCCCTGCGCTCCCCGTGCTGAGCAGCCTGGGGACTCGGCGTGCGTCTCTGAGAGCCCAGGGGGGCCAGGAGAAAAAGCAGAGTAGACACTGAGTGGGAGGGGGCTGCAGGGAGAGCACGGGCACATCCCACTCAGTGATGCCCACCAGGTGCCCTCCGATGTTTGATTCGGGGGTCGCTGTGCTCGCACCTCCCTGTCCATCAGCTGAGGCCCGCACCCTGCCGCCCCTCACCTTCGCTTCTGCAATGCCGACCCTGGTCAAGCACCTCTGAGAGGTGTTCCCACAGCCTCCTGCAGGGACAAGTCTGTTCAGAATGTTAAGTAATCCATCTTTGACACATGCCCTTGGACAGAGATTTTAAAGAACATTGACATTTACGGACAGATAGTAATTAGTTTGAGAAGCTGACTTCTGCCTGAGTCATCGTGCGCGTCCTCCCTCCCCCTCATCACCAGGAGCAGGGAGGCGGACCCCCACTATCCTCACCTGCCCCCGCTTCTCCCCCGAGGATGGCACTCTGCACGGTGGCTTCTGGAAGGATCTTGAGGATCTCGACCCTGGAGAAGGAGGCCCAGGCTGTGGCCCCAGAGATTCCAGAACGCCAGAGAATTTGGGTCTTTTGGGGACTCTGAGCAAAGGACGATTGCTTCCTGTGGCATCCCAACAGAGTGGGCCTGAGAGGGACAAGGGTCAGGACTCACCGATCACGAGGGTGGACAGAAACCCACTGCCCCGGCTGAAGCAGGCAGTGTGGACCCCCAGCTACGGGCGGACCCCAGCTCCCGAGTTAGCTCCGTTATCTGCTCTCCCTGGACACCGTCCCTCTCCTCGTTGGCACACCTTAGTGTGTCCAAATGCCTCCTCTCCGCCTAAATGACCTGTTCTCAGTCCACGGCCACCGCTTTCTTCCCCTTCGTGGCTGGAACACTTCCCTGTGTGTTCGTGAGGCTGCTGTGGTTTCCGGTGAGGGAGACCCACTCAGCTCCCAGTCCCGTGTCCTACTTGCATTTCTGGGGCTCAGGGCCCGCAGCACCAGAGCGGGCGACCCCCGTGACTGTCACATCTGTCGTGTGCCTCACATGTAATTTTCCGGTGTTTTCCTCCAAAAATGTTGTGACTTCATATGTTTTGTCTCAGGTACGTTTACTGCCGTGTGGAGCCTCTGCACACTCGGCGCTCAGTGACGTTCCCTGCTCTCCAGGCGCCCGGGTAGTTTCCCTCGTGTGCCCCTCCCACCCCCGCCATCCGAGCTCTGCACGCAACGCCCTGCCCCTTCATCCGTGTGCAGCTCGGGCCCAGGCCTCATTCACCTCTCAGCTTGAGTAGGTAACGTTCCCGTTTTCCACAGCGGGACTGAGTGTTCTCACCTAACCCAGCGAGGACACCATGCCAGAAATCCAGCTTTTACCCCATCTACTTCCCAATCTTGCTGGCATCTCAGGGTCGTTGATGTGGATGAACGTTCCCTTCCTGGAGCAGAGATGGAAGTTCCATGCCTTCTGTTGAGGAAGCCCCCACTGCCCTTGTCCCCTCTGTGCTGCTTCTCCCTGAGCTTGGAGTCTGACCAGTGGCCGGAGAAAGTGAATGTCCTTGAGAACAATTCTGCCCAACGTGAGCTCTTTACTCAGGGAGCAGCCTGCACCTGTTCCCCCCCAGCAGCGGGAGAGGACCGCTTGCAGCTGCTGTCACCCGCTGGGAGCTGTCTGATATGCCCTGGGCCCTGGAGGAGGGATGGCTTCGACCCTGCAGAAGTGGCGACTCAGAGGGGCCTCCCACCCTGATCAGAAGATCACACAGCAACACAGCGGAAGAGGGTGTGTAACGGCTCAAAAACCAGCATTTGATTTCAGACCACAAAATTGCTGGCTAAGGGAGGCAACTCTTTTTCTCCAGGCTCTGGATGGGCCTCTCTGAGATGGTCTAGGACTTTCCTCATGGTGCCAAGAGTGCTGCCACAGCTCCAGCCACATAGTCCTCATGTAGCATCACACAGAACAGAACTAAGGAAGATGACCTTTGTCACACATTTCTCTCTCTTCTGGGGATGACAGTAATTCCTGGGAGCTCTCAGGAGGCTTCCTTCCCTCCCACCCACCAGAAATAGAGGTTCTTCCGAGTCCCAGCTCTAAAAGAAGCTGAAGTGTTGTGCTTCTGGCATTTTCAGCCTCTGTACAAGGAGGGAGAAGGACTTGGAAGGGAGGAGAAGGGCTGGGAATAGCTCTGGGGGGGCCCACCATGACTCCACACCCCCATGAGCCCCGATGTCAGTGCAGGCAGGCCTCGTGGACAGCCCCCTGCAGCCCACACCTTGCCAGGCTGACGGGAGCGACACCCAGAGGGCACCCCAATAGTACAGCCCTGCCCCTCAAAACAGGGGAGCAGACCCCTTGGACCCCATTCTTGCAAGGCCCCCATCAGCCTGAGATGCCCCCGCGGGATAGTCTTGGCCCCCTGTGGGCTCCAGGCCTTGCTTCTTCCCCTCCACATGTGAGATCACCCCTCACGCCAGGGGTGCTTGTGCTCATGAACTCTGATAAATTGTAAGGTGGGGAATTTTCTACACGAGCTGCACGTGCAGTTTCTAAATAGATGGCTTTCTCAATTCAAGAGTAAAGAAACTCAATAAGAGAATAATTATGGATTATAGTTCGGGGACAGAAAGCTCCGATTGGGGAAATGCATCCCTAGAGAGTGTCACCGGCTGCATCCAGGTGGACCCGATGGGCCAGCATTTGAGGGGCCCCAGACCCCGTCGCCACATCGGACAGATGGGCTCCTTTCATTCAGGAAGGAACAGCGGGTGTGACATTTGTCACCAGGAAGCCTGGTTCCTTGGTCAATCGGTGTCCCTGTGGCAAAATGCTCTGTGCCCTCCGGTTTGCCCGGCTGCTGCCTGATCACAGCCGTCTCCTGAGGGACCGCCGCCCCTCCTTGCAGCAGCCCCGCCGCCGCCCCCCCTCGGGTTGAGGGTGGAAAGCAGCCTGTGGCTGGCAGGAGGCTCCCGACCCAGAGAGGAGGGTGGAGCCCCCGCTGGCCATCCACAGCCCTCGCTCGGGGAAACCAACGTGGACAACGGGGACAGGGCAGAAGCTTGTGTCCCTGAGCTGACTGGCCATTTCCCCTAGAAAAGCAAGAGTCACCTGCTTTCTGGCTGGAAAAGCTTCTTGCAGCCTGAGTGATGTGGACAGAGTGACTTGGGGTCTGGGGCTCGACAAGGCTCCTGTTTCTCCAAAGAACGTGACCCTTGCTGGATGTCCCTTCAATTTCCATCCCCCCCTTACCCTTTGGCACTGTGTGTTGTGTCTTGTATATGTAAATGCTATTGTGTACCTTGGTGTGTATACGTGTCGGGCTTGTGGGCTGCAGCATCAGATTTTCCTTAGACTTTAGAAAGACCCAAAGTGCAGACCATGGCCGCCAAGGTTTGTTCTCAGCGTTGAAAGGATGTTGACAACAGGTGTGGACTTGATTTTTTTTTTTTTACCTACCACTTCAGTTGCCTTTTCCCCTTTTTCTACCAATTCTGGAAAACAAGTAACTCAAGAAAGAGGCGATTCTGTATCTTTAAGGGACTTCATGACCACGGGGGCCTTCAGTCCGTGTCAGCTAGTGACCCTGCAAATAGACGGAACAGTGTTGGCGTGAGCGTGGCTGTCAGCTTGTGGGGGGGGCTCTTCTTTCGGTGTCAAACCCGTGGGTCCTGACATTTCGACGATATTCTCATCAAAAAATAATCAGGCACCTACATTGTCCAGGAACATCTCATAAACCCTTTGAAAATCCTAGGGAAGAGGTCTTCCTTCTCTTGACTGTCCCAGGCATCCCTGGAATGAGCTTGATTGATTACTTTTCACCTCAACTGAAAGATAGATGAGAATCAAAGGGCGGGCAGATCAGTAAAAGATGCAGGATTCTGTGATCAGGATGGGGTTAGGAAGAAATGCCCCTTGTCTGCTCCATCCCTGCAGACATACAAACCCCAGCATCTGTTTCTGTTTTAAGAACTGAGGACACATCTCCCCTCCCCCTCCTCACAAGCCCCCACGGAAGCACCTTAAGACATCTGGACTCTTTGGCCCAGGACTTTTCTTAAGACTTGCCTCATCTGTTTCAATTTCTGATTTTGCACCAAGGGAAGTGATAGGTATCAACTCCTGGGCCAAAAACTCCATTTGGGGAAACTTCTCTTTGTTCTCGCAGCCCAGCCTCCTGAGCCTGGTTGATTGGAGAGGAAGGTTGCCCACAGCGGCTGCCCACTCCCTCTACACTCCCCCTACCCCTAACAGGAATGTGTTTCCGTTTCCCTAACTTAAAAAGCAGGCATGTGAGTAACTCCCTGAGGGCAAGTCCTGGGCTGGTGATGTGCACATAGAGGGGGGACGCGTCTTCAGGCTGCTTTCCCTTGAATGATGGAAACAATACTCACAGGTGTCCACTTGTTTTGCTTTCTGTTTACCTTCTCCCGTTTCAAGCTAAAGCAGTCCGCAGCTCATTGCCACAGGAGAATGCGGGGCAGAGAGGATCTCAGGGCAACTAATTCTTGCTGGCTATAGTTAAAGGCTCTGAGCCTTGCCCCTGAGCATGTGTGCACAGCTCTGCAGGCTTTAGGAACTTCCCAGTTCCTCACAACAATCGACGATTACGGACTATTATTATATGGGGTGAATGGAACCCCTTCAGGTGGGACAGACCCCGCCTATAAACTGGGAGCCTTCTCTAGGGTAGTGATCATCATGCACATCTGCCAGAGACTCAGGCAGGTTGGCGAGTTAGACGCTTTGTTGTAGAGAAAAGGAAGACTCCGGGGTGATCAGACTGGAGGGGACACTGTAGGTGGGCGAAGCGGGGCATCTTCTATATCCTGAAAGTGCCGCCCAGAAAGTAGGGATGAAAAAGAGAGGGGCTGATCGTCATGGCCCAGGTCCTGACGGTCCCACGCTGATGGATGCACCGGATGGCTTCGGGGTCCTGGGCTGGTCGTTGCAGAGGGGATGGGTCAGAGCTCGGTTGGAATCGGTGGCCTCACGCTTGTCTGTTTTTAAGTCCCGTCTCTCACTTGTGATCCCCATCTGGGGGGCGAGAGAACAGAGGCAGAGGGATACAGAGGTTCATGTTTGTGCAGTGAGGAGCTGCTGAGCTAGCTAGGACCGGGACCACTCCCCCCACTCCCGTCTCCCGTCTCCTGACGGCCGCTCCGCCCAGACGCACCTGCCCTCATGATGTAATCCTGATGCCTTCTTGGCCACTTAAGCGCTTGCACAAATCACGGGGTGGACTCAGGTGGCATTGTTCATAATAAATGAGCCCATTGCAGACTCCCCAAGGCCCACTTGTGTGGACAAGGGCAATGGGTTGGTGCCAACTGTGTTCATCCATCCAGCCCACTTCCGGCAAAGAGCTTTGGTTAGGGACCTGGGAGCGTCCTGGCCAGGCCTGGATCTCTCCACTGATGAGGAGCTTTCCACATCAGAGCTTTGTCCCTGCGTTTGCTAAACAAGCAGCTTCCATCCTCGCTAAGCCCAGATTTACATATCTAAAAATTCAACAATGCGCATACATAAGCATTGGAAAGCTCACAAAAGTAGCCTTCAGGCTTTCGTCAAGCTCAGCCACATTTTGATAATAGTGCCTTCAATGAAGGAGCAGGGACCTTATTTGAGGGGCGCATTTTTAACTTTGTTGACATCAGAGAAGTTTTAAAGGCAATCCTTCCTGTTTTCTCGCTCTCCTTATTTATGCGCTTCAGTCACATCTTCCCACTGCGTCAGTAAACATGGAAAGCTTCCTACAAGGCCACTTAATTAGCAGCCGCACCGACTGGGCAGTCTCCCGTATCAGAACAGAAACTGCTTTCTTTGTGCGGCCGCGAGGGTCCCTGAAAAGGCTCCTGCCCG
The DNA here is from genome assembly GCA_004023965.1 of Spilogale gracilis. Taxonomy (NCBI): domain Eukaryota; kingdom Metazoa; phylum Chordata; class Mammalia; order Carnivora; family Mephitidae; genus Spilogale; species Spilogale gracilis. The sequence goes on from PITA01006706.1 coordinate 10,697, forward strand.
GGCAGTAATTACTATTCAGGACCCACACTCGACGTGCGCAATGATTTCCGTCCTGCCGAAGGTTTGCTTGCCGTTGTGGCTGGATTATCTTGGCATTAGACGGCTGCCCCCGCTGCCTGCCCAAACTCCAAAGAGATTGTGCTGAAAACTCAGGCGATAAGCAAGCACGTGACTATGTGAGTGTTAGGGAAGTGGGCCACGGGGCTTCTGGCCACGGCTCCCTCCCAAGGCACCTGCTGCTTCACCGCGCACCCAGCAGCCGGAGCCCTGGCCGGCCACAGGAAGGGCACCAGGGAAGTTAAGCATTTGAGGTCACTGGGAGTGGATGATTTCTCTAGTTTGGGGATGGGCGGCCTGGAGGAGTGGGGGAAGAGACCCTGAAAGCTCAGGCACTCGGGGTTCTGTCGTAGGAAAGGAAATTGGAAGCGAAATCTGAAGGTTCAAGAGCAAAACAAAGAAAACATCCACGTCTCCAGGTTGCAAGTGATGAATTGTTTTGTTCTCCCTTTCTTTGGTATTTTTCAGTGGTTTGACAATAAGCATGAGCAGAGGAGGAAACGCCACTGCTACTATCCCTTTCAATTCTTCTCCCTTATGGCCGATCTCTTGTGTTTTGCATGTTGGTTCCTCATCCTCGGGGGCTGATGCGTGTGGTGACCCGCCCACCGTGTCCCCACAAGTGTGTCACAAACAAGACGGAGCAGTGAGAAGAATAGCGTAGTCTTCCTTGTTTTTCCCCAAAGCCATCTGGCAAAACTTGGGGTTTGTCCCCTTAGGTCCCGTGATCACCCTAGCTGCAGAGGAACCCCAAGCTCCTCGGGAGGGAGTCTGAGGACCCGGAGGCACTGTCAGACTGCCCGTGGGGCCACTGTGCACAGATCAGGAAAGAAGGGGGGCCTTCCAGCTGACCCAGCCAGCCTGTGCTGGCCGTCGCCTCCACCCTCCCCTGGGTGTGGACCCCACCCGCTGTCCTGTGTGCATATCCACAGGGGCAGGAAAACCTTCCGCCTCCGATCGCATCCCCTCCAGCTCTGGATACCCCCCCAATGCCGCACAGATGACTCGGGACGGACGCCCAAGTTTACTCTGTGCTGAGTTATTATTTTTTATGAGCCGGGAAAAGACACTTCAGCAGACCCTTGGGTTTTTAGACAGATTCCTTCTCTCTCCTTGGCTGACTCAGGGAGGGCAGTTTGGGGGGGTTCGAGGGGCCCTGAGTCCCAGCCCGCTGGGACCACAAGAGCTTGCCCAGCACGGGAGCCTGGGGGCAGTGATGATGGCTGCTGGACCTTTGCCAAGTGCTCTCACAGCGCCTGCCTCTCCGCTGACTCCCTTTCCACCAGCACGTCCTGGCATGCCTGCACGGTAGACACAAACAAAATAATAATGAACTCTTTCCCCTGCCGCCAGAAGGGAAAGGGGACGCCCCCTTTCTGTATTTCCTTCAGAAAGCTTGGATTTGTAAATCCTTCCCCTGTCTTTCAGAGACTTGCATAAATCCTTTAAAAATATTTAGAAGTGAATCTTTTAAACAAGTCTCTTGCTGGGTTTTCCTCCCAGGAAGTCCTAGGAGTCATCCCTTGGGCCTCTCCCTCGCCCCCTGTTGGTGGGAGACTTCCCTGGGAGTACCTTCCTGCAAGGACCCAGGCGCTTGTACATTTCCTTCAAATAAGGACAGTTACTATACGTAATGGTTGTACTATCCTATACTATACATGATGGCTCAGATCTGCCTGACTTTCTAAAAGTGAGAGATTTCCTGTCTTTATGTCTCTTTAGTGGATTGTCAGTGATGTGCCTCCCAGTCAGGCTTAATGCTTATTCAGTAATAAAACCATTTCAATCTTGTCTGCATTTTTGCGGGAGATCTTTCCCTGTATTGGCAGGAAATGTTTAATCTCCCCAGCAGTGCACAGGGAGGAGCTACTGAGTGAATGCTGGGCCCCCGAGCAAGGCTGATTCCTCAACGGGCAGAATCGTGCAGTGTGGGTCTCCTGGAGTGTATCCCGGGGCTTACACAAAGCTTCGCCATCAAACCTGACTCGTCGAAGTCCCACCGAAGAGTTTTCTTCGTGACCAGCCAGCTGCATTTTCCTGGGCCTTCCGTCTTTTCGTCTCACCTGGGCATTTGAAGGACTGTTACATTTGGTTCTGTCCTGGTCTGCTGCCGGCCAGGCATGTCTGCTGAACGGGAATGGCTGGGAGGAGTGCATCACGAACCTGCTTCCTAGTGTTCAGTTGCATCCTCGAGGAGCTTGGGGCAGAGCCGAACTGAAATCTTATTCTTTTAGGAAAAACAATATTTCAAAAACACCAGCAGCATCTAAGTGACTCAAAGAGGCCCCTACCCTGGGGCCTATCACTCTTTTCTTTTTTTTTTTGAAGACTTCATTCATTCATTTGAGAAAGAGAGAGAGAGCACAAGCAGGGGAGTGGGGCGGCAGAGGGAGAGGGAGAAGCAGACTCCTTGCTGAGCAGCGAGCCCACAGTGGGACTCGATCCCAGGACCCCGAGATCCTGACCCAAGCCAAAGGCAGAAACCTAACTGACTAAACCCCCTAGGAGCCCCTCTATCACTCTTAGATAAGAGTGGAAGTAAAGCCACTCAGGATTCTTTCACATATGAGCTTTCCATGGAGCACGTGCTAAGGTTCATGTTCAGCTAAATCAGGAACTACATTTAAAAAATGAAAGTTGGGGGCGCCTGGGTGGCTCAGTTGGTTAAGCGACTGCCTTCGGCTCAGGTCATGATCCCGGAGACCCGGGATCGAGTCCCACATCGGGCTCCCTGCTCGGCGGGAAGCCTGCTTCTCCCTCTCTCACTCCCCCTGCTTGTGTTCCCTCTCTCGCTGTGTTTCTCTCTGTCAAATAAATAAATAAAATCTTAAAAAAGAAAAAAAAAACTCGGCTTCCTCATGAGGCTTCCCAGCCATGCTTGGAAGGAAATATTTCCAATAAACACACACACTTAAGCTGTGATTCAAGAAATTGTATTTCAAATAAATTACCCCTTATTTTTTTAAATATACCCCCTTTGTGATTAATATAGAATGTTAAAAAATACATATAATTTTATCAGCACCGTAAGTTTTTTAGATGCCCACATAAAATGGCAATGAAACCTCTAATTTTGCCCTGCAAGCCACGCATCTGGGAACCGATGGGGCTGATGACTTCAAGGAAATGATGAATTTGAAGCAAAATTTCACTGCCCCACCTTAGAGGAGGAGAGGTGTGGGCTTGGATGCTTTGTTTTTTGTTTATCTTTTCCCTTCAGATTTGTTGATTTTGTTTTTGAATTTTTTTTAGACTCGGAAACCCCACTCAGATAAAATAGACCCTAAGAAATAGAGTGGAGCGTTCTGGGGTTCAGTGAAGCAGGGGATGGATGGGGACAAGTGTCCGGCTCCGTACATGTTGTTCTTCCTTCGTAACAAGAGGTAGGATTGCCTCACAAGAATGGTGCAGCCTTGATGCTTTCCATACTCTTTTTTTCGGATTTGGTTTATGGAAGGATCTATGCATACTGGTGAACTTGGACTTCATCACACACGCACAAGGGCGTTTACAAAGGACGTCTAGCGTGCACTCTTGATACTATCTCTGAAAGGTCCCGGTGCACCATCAGGGAGACACTCTCCATATTGAGAGAAGTCCTCCAAAAAGCATGAAGCTATGATAGATGGGAAATGTTGGGGTTCAGGGTGGGTGGTCAAGAAAGAAATATGGAGATGTTTTTCGTGCAAAAAGGTGGTTTAATTCAAGCACAGGGACAGGACCCTGTGAGCAGAAAGAGCCGCGCAGGGGTCATGAGTGGCCCATTGTATACTTTCAAATTGGGAGAGGGTTAGGGAGAGCATAAGTCTCTAAGGAATTTGGAAGCAATGTTTCCAGGACCTTGAGGGGGCTAGCTGTTGTTAGGAAATTGTCATTTATTACCACCTGATAAAACCTTAGTCATGACATCCTTCAGATGTTTACTGGCGGGCCATAAGCTTGGGGAATGATTGCCAATATATATATTGAGGGATTTAGAGATAAAGAAGTCTCCAATGTGTTAAAGTAGACTCACAGGATCCTGGGGGTGGGGGTGGTCAGGCTAAGATGGCCTTTTGCCTTTAGTAAAGTATTACGTTGAGGCCACTAAACTCCTAGAGGACTATCGCCCTGCCAGTTTCAAGGACTCACCAATGGGCTGTAAGTTATAAGCAGAATTATTATTTCTTTTTTGCTTTTGCTTTGTTTCCACATCATCATGACCAGATCTTAGCCACATAAATATTTTAGATAATCTACAGTCCTGTAGATAGGATAGCAATCTTTTGTTATATTGTGTGTGTGTGTGTTGAAAAATTTAGTCAAATTATTACCCCTAGAGGCCATGTGATACTTGAAGGCATGTAAAATGGAACAGTAACCAAACCAGCAACATCAAATCAGCAAATCGCTATAGAGTATCATAGCGGTGAGTCTTGACACATCGCAGAAGGCGTCCCCAGCTCCCGCTCTGCATTGATCCCGAGGGCACAGAGACGTGTCACTTTACCCTGTGTGTGGATTCCCATGGCGTGGGGATCGGGACTCAGGACCATGCTGTCGGCACAAAGGAGCCCCTCCCCTCACCCCTCTATAGTCACACTTACCTTCCACCCCCACCCCCGACCCCGGCAGCCACTAATCTGTCCCTGGCCCCATCCCTTTGTCATTTCAAGACTGCCAGCGAAATGAGTCCTTCAGAACATGACCGGTGGCCATCGGCTGTTTTCAGGGCACACAAAGCCTCTGAGATCCATCCAAGTCCCATTTATGGCTGACTAGTCTTCTGTGGAGACCTCAAGGTGGACAAGGACATTTCTCCCTCCTGGGAGGCATGAGTGGCTGCATCCAGCAGAGTGAGCAAGACCTCAGAAGGGTCATTAGGTGAGATTTGGTGGAGTCTGGAATGTATATGTTATTCTCTTAATGTGGCTCCAAGTAGGCACAGAAGCTTTCCTCACACAGTTGTGCAGGTTGTTCACTGAACAAGGGTGCTCAACCCAAGGGATGAGTTGACTCAAAATCCAGCTTGTGCTCTGCTTGTCACACCATGGACCTGAATGACTGTGTTGCTGAGACAGAAGGTACAGTAGTCACCCGGGGGGGGTGGTGGCTTGAGGGTTTGGGAGTTGACCAAGGAACCTTTGCATAGCTCAGGTAAGGGAGCTGCAGGAATGCTTATTGTAAGATTGAGGTCACTTTAAAGAAAAATTAAGAGATATGATGTTTCACACCCTATGGCTCCAAGTTCGGACACTTCGCTCCGGGACGAAGAGGTCCGTCTCCCGCTCAAGGGGACAATCAAGCATTCAAACCCGAACATCAGGAGATTCGGCTTTCACAAGAAGCAGACCATGCTTCCGGTGCAACCACCATGACTCCCACGTGGTCACTTGACTTGGGGCTGGTCTGAACTGACATCTGCTGCTGAGAAGTCTAAAGAGCCCTAAGATTTCTAAAATTCAGCTGAAAAAAAAGGCATAACATCTCATCAGTATTGAAAGATCTCATTTTGCACTGAGAATAGGTTGAGATTGTGGACATCTTGGGTGAAATCCTGTATATTATTAAGATGATTTTCACCTGTTTCTTTTTTTTTTTTTAACACAGTTTACATATAGTTACCTGGACATTTACCATTTCTCCGTGGCTGGCATTACTGTTCCTTTGGGCAGTGCTGGATTAAAGAATTCAAGAGAACCAGTGTTAGGGGTGGGGAAGGCAGGGGGATAGCAGATCTTTCATGGGCTCTTCTAGAAAGTTCATGTGCTTTGGGAAAATCCAGGACAGATCGGGCCAGAATGAGGGCTGGCGTCCATCAGAGCCATTCCATGTCCCCCAGGGGACCCAGACCTGCACCTGCTTCAGGGCAGGTGGGGCTGCGGATGTGGAACAGCAAAGCAAGCTCTCCATGTGGGGTGCCTGCTCCAGCTGCCAAGTGAAACTCACATTCAGTGGCCCCTTCGTCTATCTCCAGGAGAGCACCTCTGTGCCTTTCTCCAGCAGGTGCACTTCCCTGGTAACCCATCTTCTGGCTTTCTGTTCCAACTGAGGACACTGGTGGACCCACCTGGAAGAACCCAGGGTGATCCCGCTATGGCGAAGTCAGTTCTTCAGCAATCCTAATCCCTCTTGGGGAACCCTCAACCCCACCTGCCGTGTGGTTGCGCCCCTTCTGCCCGGACTGTCCCACTATGTCCTGCACACAGGGAAGAGCTTCGCCCGTACTTGTAACAGTTAACAATGACCTTCCAGGCACAGCCCCGAAAGGAGGACCTCCCAGATGAACCCAGGACAGAGCTGAGAGCCGGGACTCCGCCTCCTTTCTGTCACTGCTCAGAGGATGCTGCCAAGGCTTGAATCTGGAATCTTGCAAAGGGAAGGAGCGAGAGAATTGCCTGATTAAATACATAAAACCAGCATGCTTCTCGTTCTGCAGGAGACAATGGCGCGCAGGAGGTAAACAAAGCGCGATGCCAATCATGGCTTATTTCCCCAAAGCAGGACTTTGTTTTTAGCTCTAGTCAAAAATAGATTCCCATTTACAAGTACTTTACTGTCAATAAAAATCCATTTTCAGCGTGCATTTGCCTCTGTCCCAATTCAACACGTGGTTTCTAAGGAGAAAAGAATGTTCTATTTAAAAATAGCAGCTCCTTTCCTGTTTCTCTCCTCTCTTCTCTCTGCCTCACCTCACTTTCATTTGCAGCCATGCTCCCTCCTTGTACCTTCGCTTGGAGCAAAAGCCTCATTGGCACGGGGGAGGAGAGTGCTTTTTCCGCGGCACCGACAAGCTCTCTGGCTCTGCACATGCCACTTGATGTGCCAAATGTCCTTGATGCTTTGGACACCATGCAAAGCAAGGAAGCCCAACAGGACGGTCATGTATGGGTGTGGGTGTGGTGTCCAAGCCGGACCCACCCTCCAGAACCTTCCAGTGCCGAGAAGAGAAGCAAGGAAGCCAGGCTGAGAGGCAAAGTAGGGAACACGGGCACACTTTTACTCTGCACAAGGACGTTCTGAAAGTCTCACACATTCCCAGATCCATCCAAAGGCAAGGTGGGAGCCTGGTCTGCTTCCCGGGTGATGAGAGACAAGTCCGGCCCCTTCTCCCTCCAGGACTTGGGAGGTTTTCTTGAAGTCCTGTGCAGGGTATTTGCCCACTTGTCTTTAGTAATGTGTTTTAGAATGAGTCTATATTACCTCCAAATTTGAAGGATTATATATGCAAGACAAGTTTATTTTTGCAACCAGAATTTCAAGAAACAATATCACGTCTTTGGGGAGCAGGGGGCATGCAAAGGAAACAGGTATTAGTTGGGAGTCGGGAGAGAACAGCTCCAGAGAAGGGGGAGTTCCATAAGAGTTGATGGAAACTCTCAATAATGAAGGATCCTTGGGATATTCATGAAGGCTATAGCAGGGAGGGAAAGTCAGAGCAGGAAAGAGACCAGTGGCACAGGGTCCCTAAGGGAAGCTCAACGTTTGGGAGAAATTTCAGTCCATCATCACCAGAAAGAGCAACAGGAGAGAAGGGTGGAGAAGGCAGTTGGAGCAAAATCATGGTCAGTTTGAAGGAGTAGAATCTGGGGGTTTCATTTTTGAGGCCACAGGTTCCAGAGCGGTGACATCATATGGAAACAACCTCTAGACGTGTCTTACTTGTATTGTACTTTGGAGGGGAATATGTCATCACGGAAATGTTAAGATTGAGAGCCAGATTTGGGAGTTCTCCTGGGAAACTGGAAGGTCAGTCAGCTGGGGTCAGAGCCTTCCCCGTTTCCAGGGTGTGAGTGGGACACGGTGCTACCTTGTATCTCTTATTCGTCAGAGGATGTAAATGTCTTTCATGGTTGTTAAGCTTCGCTCCTGAATTGTGTTTATAAATTGTTTGCCATTCTCACACCAGCTGTCCCTGTTAAGGGGAATCCCCTTCTCAGTGCGATAATTAGGCGTCTCAGGAAGTCAGCAGCGCTCATGGTGACCCCATTTGTGACTGCTCAGTCCTGATTCTTTGCTCCCACACTCCTACAAATATTCTGAGCAGTTGCCTTTCCTCGTGATGTGCCACAGTTCCCGTGACAACTGAGCGAGTCCACAGAGACGGCTAACCCGCTTAGAACAGATATGGTAAATATAAGGCATTTTTTATTGTTAATAGGAAACCCTTTATTATTTCACTCAACAAGTATTTATGAAACATTCACCATATTTCCAAGCCCTATAAGCAAGAAGGGGTAGAAAAGGCAATGTATTCAGACTGAGGCTAACTCGTCCCAGGTTTTACCTCCCACAGGCATCTAGAGGGATGGTTTAGGGAAGAAAAAGTCAAATTCCTTCCTTGAGGTCTTCTGAGCTTAGGCACTTAGTCTGAGAATCCAGACCTTCCCTCCATGAAATACTTTCATGGTAGAGTACTAGGATGATTAACTGACTCTCATTTTTTTTTTTTCCAGATTATAATTGGAGATGAAACAATGATGGGGTTGGTTTACCTTAAAGAGAGCAAACATCCATAGTATTGTATGCTGCCACCAGGTGGCGGTCAATGCATTCCGCACAGAGCTTGAAGGGCCAGCCTTCCTCGACATTAATTCCATTATTATTAGGAATATCAAAAATATTAGGAATATTTTATTAATGTATTGCAACCAGTAAGGGTGCCTTGTGGAGGTTTTCCATGTCACAGATGTTCTTAAACATATTATTCCTTTTAATCTACACAACTGCCTGAAACAGTCCCCTTATCTCATTTTGCAAGCAAGGGAAGGAAGGTTGAAGTTGATTGAGTTGCCCCAGGCCACATGAATCTTAAGTAGTGGAGCCAAGGTTTGAAACAATTCAACCCAATCAGATCCTCTTATTCTGTCTATTTGGACTTTTCAGAGTATTCCTAAATTCCAAATTTTTAATTAGCATAATCCTTCATTCCAGCAACTGAATTTAATGCCCAGAAGCTGTATGTTCAAGGTTCTGTAGAGAAAAATCTTTGCAGAGAAGAAATATGTGCCTTGTAGGGTTTAGAGCCTGTTAAGCGTCAAGTCCTGTCCTTCTACCCCCACCCCTGAAAAAGGTGTTGAAGTCCTAATCCCCATGACCTCTGAAAGTGACCTGATTTGGGAAGACGGTGACTGTAGATGGTCAAGTTAAAATGAAGTCATTAGGGTGGGCCATATCCAGGATGACCCATGTCCCAGTAAGAAGGGAAGTTGGGGTGCAGAAACAGGTGCGCCCCCACAGGGGCCTGTGGGAAGACAGGATTCAGCTGTCACTGGCAAGTGAATTCCTAGAAGCTAGCAGGGTGGTCTGGGACTTCTCTTTCCCGGCCCTGGTGAAGCCTTGAGACTGTACTTCTGGCTTTTCTACACTGGAGAGAGAACAGGTGTCTGGTTTTCATGCCATTTTTGTCACTGTAGCCCTAAGAAACTCATCTAACATGTTCTTCCTCCTCTGCTCTTCTGTTTTCCATTACAGCTTCAATGACTCACTCACATCTGGGCTTTGGTGGTCCCCGACCTGTGTCTACCTGGTCCATGCACACCTTCAGCCATCCTGTAGATGTGGGCCCACACACCCAGGAGGAGTGAGCTGCAGTGGCTTCATTCCCACCAGGCTTCTGGCTGCCCGAGGAGGAACCGCTCCTCCCCAGGGCACATGATCTCCAGGCTCTGGGCTTCTGTGGTTGGAAAGGCAATCAGGGGTGAGGAGAAGGGAAACCTGGCTCCCTAGGGCCCTGCTCCCGTATCCCACCTGACTTCGTAGATTCAAGCAGAGCCAGAGTAAGGGAGTTGAAGATGCTGAGAACCCAGGCACCCCTCTGGATTGATGCCTTTTGAGACAGAGAGAGGGCAACTCCCTTTGTGTTCTTGGAGGAGAAAGAACTTTTCTCCTTGTCAGTGTCCAATGACATGATTGTTGGATATTAATTGATATTTAAATATGATATCCCCACTTCAGATGTTCTAGCAAAGCCTCTAGTTCTCCAGAAACTTCTCAATCTGACTGTGTCAGCTTCTTGAGGCCACCACAAACCGAGGGGTTGAAAGTGGCAGAAATGTGCTCTCTCCTGGTTCTGGGGGCCAAAAGTCCCAAATCAAGATGCTGGCAGGCCACACTCTCTGACGGGTCTAGAGAGGAATCCTTCTCTTCCAGCCTCTCGTGGCCCTGCTCTTCCCTGGCTGGTGGCCACATCCCTCCAGCCTCTGCCTCTATCATCACGCGGCCGTCCTCCCTCTAGGTCTCCTTTTATTACAAGGACCCCTGTCACTGGATCTAGGCCCCCCTGAAACCCAGTGTGACCTCAGGTTCACTAATTGCATCAGCAAAGACCCTGTTTCCCAGCAAGCTTCCATTCTGACATCCCCAGAGGCATGAATCTGCTCCGCTCGGCACGCTGATGATGTAATGCAGCGTCACAGCTGTGGACCCAGCAAGAGGCTGGTATAGAGACTCTGGCACAAGACCCTTGAACTCTAAAGTATTGAAAAGCTCCCATGAAATACCTTTGGTTTAATTTAAAGTAATTTAAATTTTCTAGCTATTATCCACATATTTATCTAAACCCCTCCTGGTCCATTTCTATTTTTAGTGGCATCGATTAAAGACAATGAGTTCCATATAATTGCTATCTATACCCAAGAGAAAGTCGTTTGTCGCTTTTATCTTTACTCTCTGCTAAAGGCACTAAAATAATCCCTTAATAGATCATCCAAAGAATTTTTCTTCCTTAGCTTCCTCCTTTCCCCTGCCCTCCGTTCTGTCCCTCCTTCCTTCCTTCTTTCCTTCCAACAGGCTTTCCTTCTTTCACCTTTGCTTTGTTAAAGCCAGGAAGAGACAGGTAACTTGGCAGAACCAGATGGAATTTCTATCTTCACAGCCTTCTCATTCCTGTTCTCTGTTCCCCTTGGGTCATATAAACAAATAATTTCTTTCAAGTTGATATTTTGCTTATTTGGAAGGAAAGATGGAACATATTTTTCTACTTGTCAAAAATATCATTCTAAATGTCTAGGCAGCTAGAGAATAAATATCACTTGGAATGAATAACTAATCACATCTGAAAAGAGAGCCTAGTGTAGTCCTCTGAATCAGTTCTGAATCCTAAATGCTTATTAGCATGATATGTGAAACACACACTCATTCCCTTTGGATTTTGGCAAATGTAAAATCATGTATTCTTTTTCTTGGTCCCTTTGACCTAAGCAGACCAGTTGCTGAAAGGCTAGCTATTTGTGGGAGATTTTATTCAAGAACGCAGCTTTTTCTCCCAAGCGCTATGTCTAGTTATGGATGCTGTTCTTTTGAAGCTTATTAAGGGAGGTATTTTGATTTGAATGATTTCATCTAAGACCCCAGTTTTCTCTCTTAAAAATAGAAAGAGATCGGTCAGATGCTTATTCCATGCCACATAGTATGTCAGGTAGGAGATAGGGGCTCATGCCCTTACATTACACTACATTACACATTACATTACAGAGACACAGGGACATAGCGATAACACAATGTGCGAGGACAGGATAAAATCTGCTCAGAGTGCCACAGAAATGCAAAGGAGGGGCCCACTTCCCGCTGGGTACAGCTGTCCTCAGACACAGATTCAGGTGAAGGGAGAGTGAGAGGCCTGGAGTGGGTGGGAATGCCCAGGGAGCGGGCAAGAGAATGAACAACAGAGCACATCCTCCTCTGTTAGTTCTCACTATACACTATGTTTATAAAATTTAACACAGAAATGGACTGCAAGGAGGTATAATTATACCTCTGTCAATTCCTGGTTTGAAGTGGTACTAGAGTTATGGCAAGATGAAACCATTGGGAGTGTCGGGGAAGAAAAATTTTCCTCTATCCTTCAAGTTTCTTCTGCCTAGTCTAAGGATTAAATTGACATGAGATAGATTAATAGGAAAAAATCAAATTTAATTACATACTAACAGGAATCCCATATACGTGAGAGGTTCCAAAAACTGTCAGGCAAATGGGGAACATGTGTCATCCTGAACTAAGAAGAAGGGGTCTAGGTCTTCAAAGGAAAAGAAAGGAAAACAATCTCCAGGAAGATAAGAAAGATTACATGCTTGGTAAATAAACGTTTGCTTGGCCATTCAGAGATAATGAGACACAGAGAGGAATTTTAACAGACTTTGCTAAGTTCCTCCCTAGTTCATATTATACACCAAATAGACTGGTAATAGCTCTTTTTCTGGAGCATTTTCTCTGTCTAAATTCTTTTAGGCAGTGAAAGGGAAAGGTCAATGTTTTTGCCTGAGTCTTCAGGGCCTTGATTGTTTTCAGCACCAAATAATCTACCTGCCAAAGTGGCCCATCTTGGGCCCACTCATTCTGAACCCCTGTAGAGCTCAAGAGGATCACAACTGGGCCAGTGGAAGCTGTGTTCCCGAATCTTTGGACACCTTTCTCGTCAAGAGGTGGCACCTACATTAAAGAATAACAAATACAATTTAAAAAGGGGGACATTGCCTAAGAACATCTTGGTCCCTGGAGAAGTAGGGGTGGGTGGAAGAAGCTTCAGGCACACATGTCTTTGGGATTTCACCTGACATTTAAGGAGTGGTAAGGCATAGAGGAATGGGAGAAGCAGCAGAATCCTAGTGGAAAGCAATCCAATATTGAAGAGTATTGGCCCTGTCAGGCAGGAAGAGTAAGGCAAGAATTCAGAATAGGATGGAAGAATAAATACATCAGTTGTATTCAGGCAGCATCGTGAATCAACCTGGAGGGAGTGTTCAGACTCTTATGGAAAATGGAAGATCTTCGTTGAGGGGTGGCCAGACTCGGCTACCCTCACTCTAGATTTTTCCAGGATCTAGAAAAATCCTGGACAAGTTGTCTGGGTGGTAAGAGCAATCAGCCAGGGGCTCCACATCTACTCTTTCAGCCAAAAAACTTTGCCAACAAGCAATCTTGGCCCACTGGGGAGAAAATCCTAATTTTTATGAGATTTTAAAACTCAATTTGTTCGGGACTGTGACCTCAATTTCCTGGAGAGGGTAAAATCCAGAAAGGTTAACAATTAAGAATAGTGATGATAAAGGAAATCAGGCCTGTTGACTAATACTTCTGTGTTCAGCGTAAATATTAATAGAAATTATTCTGTATGCAAAGTGCTTACGATATTTAAGATAATTTGTCACATTACATAAGAGATTAGCCTGATGATTCCAACTAAAACAGGGAGTTTGGAAATTAATTTAGAATCGCAATTTTAAGTTGAATAGTGTAAGATAATTTACCTAAGCATAAACAAGATTGGACTGTTTAGAACTTAAGCATCCCTGTAAATTTATTTATTAGATTTACTGGGAATGTTTAAGTAGTTAAGAAAGCTTTCCATATTAATGAGACATATACATTGCTTAAAAAGAAGCCAAATACCTTAAATTTATGACCATATTTTGAAATATTTAAAGGAATTTAATTTATTAACTTATTAAAACTTCTTCTTAATGTTATAAGGTACTAGAGATTTATAAATAGGATATTAAAAATTTCCAGTTGAACGTCCAGGCTTTAGCAAAAATATGGGTTTTGCAGTGTTTACTTTAGTAAGTAGAATATTAAAAAGAACAAAATGAAACAAGTAGCTTTTATAGTCTTCCCTCTGGACGGAAGACACCTTTATAGCATTAATAACTCAGCGTCCTGAACCATTAAGAGGAGACCAGCCCTGTAGGTCTCTCTGTGCCGTTTGGGTGGGGACAGTTTTGATGGGCCAGGACTCATCAGTTGAAACCGGCAGGAGAAATGAATTCAAAGAGCAGATAAGACTCTGGGGAGCTCTTCAGAACAGAGTCTTGAGTTTAAAATGGAACCACAACATGATGTGGGGTGAATAATACCGGAACATTGTCACTGCATTGTATCCAAACAGACAGTGGAAGGTAGTCCTGAAAAATCCACCAGCAAGTGGCCTCAGATGGGGAGGGGGTGATGGGGCTGGGAAAGCATTGCAAGATAGAGAGCTGGGGTGGCCCCCCAAAGTTGATGAGGATGAGAAGTAAGGTGTGCCGTGACCTGAACCCCTTGACATCTGACTCATAAAACAAAACAAGAAGGATAAACGGATGAACAGACACTTCCTAGGATGTAGGATTCCAATCTGATTGGATCGATCCAAGATCTGAGATGCAGCTCTCCTATTGAAAACGGCAAAACAGTTGGTGTGAAAATCCCCAGAATCATTCGGTTCAAAATAGTCAAGTTTCTGGGTGGTTATGATTCTAAATGGAACCACTTTCCTGGGCTTTTCATCAGCATCTGACAAACACGGGACCCTGGTGATAATTACCAGAAGAGACAGGGGATTTCTTCATTTTCTGATCTGTCTCTAGATTAGATTTAATTTTCTGTTTTAAAAATGTTATTGCTTTTTCCCAGCCAAATAGAAGTTGGAAGTTGAATGAAAGACAGTGGCTATCCCCTCAGTAACTTAAGCAATTAATTCTTTGATGCTTGGCTCCTCTGTTTGTTCACACCATTAAGGAATGTGAATGTGTGATAAGACCGAGGTCCTACAGGAATGCCTTCCATTTTGAGATGCTGACATTTCTAACTTCTCTCCAGGAGGAGCCCCTATGCAGCAGATCTTGCCTCCAAAGTGAGATCCAGCCATACTTGTCTAGGGAAACAACTCTTCCTGTGAAATGGACCAGGCTTCATGAAAGACATTTTGCTGGAGGTCCATAGATTCACCAAACCCCATCACTCTCCCCAGCCCACTGGTAAGACAGTATCTGCGGCTTCTCATGCCCTTAGCCCCTATTTCCGGGTTACAAGAACTCCTGCTCTTATTCCCAGATCAGAGGACCCACACGCGCCACGACCCAGGGTCCCTCCCCGACCTGCAGGTGCCAGAGTGACAAGACTGTAAATTGCTTTGGGAGCCACTTTCCACCATTCCTGCCGGCAACCGAAATCTGAGCTGTCAATAATGACAGCTGCTTGACACTGAGCCTTTTTGGAGCATGGATTTGCTGCTTCTTTCCTAATCACAATGAAGTCCCTCCTGAGAGGAAGGAAGAACGTGGCGGGAGTTCCTAACACAGGGAGGGAGGGAAGGAGGGAGAGGTCCCTGATGCTTCCTTCTTCTACCTGGCTGGGGACAGAGTTGCAGGAGGCTGGGGCTCCCGAGCACAGCAGTATGGACTTCCCAATGCCCTCTGTCCTCCATGGGTCCCTCCTGAACCTGCTGTCCCCACTCCTCTGCTATCATCTGGAGGACAAAGCCTACCATTAGCAAGGACCCTGGGAGAGTGCTGGGGAGTGGGGAGGACAGGGCACCTGGAGAATTTCAACTGCCCCAAAGTCAGCATGGCGCTTTTGGGTGGATGTTGGGTCAGAAGGAAGCCACTTCCCTCCAGCTCCACAGCCGCTCTGCCTGTTGCTTTCAAGCCCTGCGGCCCTCCCTCACCTGCCAGCTATGGGGCTTTAGCTCGGATCTATTTTAAGATGTGTTTTCCACCATGCTCAGACTGGGGCCCCGTGGAGGGCTCCTGGAGAGACCTGCTTTGGCAACTTTAAAATTTCCTCCAGTGCCACCTGCCCCCGGCCGTGTAATGGGCTTGGGGGGTCACAGCCGCATGGCCATCGGCTTCCAGTTTTGAACCCATGGGGAAGAGAGAGCCTCTGAAGAGCTGCTTTGAAGTTCATCGACTAATTTTTCTTGTCAATGGCTTTGTATCCTTCACCGCCATGACTTGCAAGGAGGCTTGCAAATCACGAGGGAAGCCTGTTGGGCAAAAACAGAAATGTTCCTTTCTGTCTCTGGGAAAAGATCTCTGCTCGATGGCCAGATGGAGACCCTGGTGCCCTACCAGGTTGAGAGTTCCCCTCCCCCCAAATCCAGGTCTCCCTGGAGCCTCCGAATGTGATCGCATTCGGAAATGGGATCTTGGCTTCTGTGCTTACTTGAGATGAGCTACTGGGGTCCAAATAAGATGGGAGGACACACAGGAGGTCAGGTGGGAATGGAGTGGACCTGAGCCACGGAGCACCAAGGATGGTTGGCCACCCGCTAGCGGGAAGAGGAGCAGGGAGCAAAGTCTCCCAGCGCTCTCGGGGGCAACAACAGGCGACACCTCCACTTGGAGTTCCGACCTCCAGAACTGGGAGAGGATAGATGTTTCAGGTGCCACTCCACATTGTGGTACCGGGTACCGCAGCCCCAGGGAAGGAAGGCAGTGCCCAAAGAAATCAAACAGCGTCCCGAGGTCCCCAGGCTACAAAGTTCGTTGGAAAAGTACCACGGCAAGGGGCCACCCAATTGTTGGTAAATGGTATCGCCAATGGCAAGGATCTGCGTGTGTGTAGATTTAAAAAAAAAAAAATGGGTCAACTGCAGAAGGAAAATTAACTTTGGGCCAAGAATCTCTTTAACGCCACAAGTCTACATCCATGCAATAAAGACCACTGTGGGCTTAGAGCTTTAGAGAAATTAATTACGGTATGAAAAGAGTGATACTATCAGGACTAGAATTCCCAAGTGCTATTCTTGAATTGTTGACGTGGACATACTCTGTGAGGTAGGTTCGGTCATCTGTATTTTCCCAGCAAGGATGTCAAGTGCAGAACTTGAGATTCAAGTTCAGATCTTGCTGCTGGGAAGCCAAAGGCTGCATCTGAGCTGGGAATTATGATCCCAGCTCCACCACAACGCATGATTCCACGCAAGAAGACCTCCTTAAGCTTCTGGAAATCCACATCCCCTTGTCCTCCATTGTCGTCAGGTGGGATCTGCCCAGAGAAGATGGACGAGGCAGGTGTGTGGTACTCAGACCCTCGCCCACCTCACTGAGGGGGGTGGTAGTCCAGTGGGTCCCAACACCGCCCAACGGTGACTTAACTTCTAAAACTGATAGGGACATCGGGTCACTGTTGGCGTGACATTTCCCTCTCTAGGTGCCTCAGGCGTGGTTAAATGACATTGAAGTTTGGCCACCAAGAGAAGAAATGTTTCTCCATTTTTCATGAAAGGTTTTTGATTCAAACTTGAAAAAAATGCTTTGTCTCTTGAGGAAGTCAACTCAACCTTGTCTTCCATGACTCCATCATCACGATGACCAGGGTCTGGCGACAAGTACCGTGCGTGCTAACACCTCGACCAAGATTAAAGCCACAAGGAAACAAGAGAGTCCCAGGCTCTGGGCTGTGCTCAAAGCCATTGAGAAAATGCATAATGTTCACTTCACAAAAATCAATGCTAAAACGTCATAACTGACGTAACTGACATCATGCGGCTTAAGCCCTTGAGTCTCTGCGTCCCTCCAAGCACATTTTCCACTCCACCTGCTTCAGTTCCTGGAGTGCTCCCAGGGAATCAGCCAGAGCTGACTAATCCGGAATGATAAGTCTTCTCAAGCATGTTCTTGACCAAAGTTCTCCCAGAACAATACAAGACAATATTTTCTAACATTTTTATATTTCATAAGCTCCCTTAGGAATAGGACATGTCTCCACTGACCATCACAGAATTCCTAGTGCCTGACTTCAAGCTAGGCCCATGGTAAGCACTCAATCATTCATGCACTCATGCAGGAAATAAGCTTTCTTTGGGGTCCCGTTACCTGCCAGGCAGGGAGGCAATTAACGGAGGTGCATGTGTGCCCATCATGCCCGGCCCCTGCGTCGGGTAACATCTTTTTGTCGGGGACACTTTCCCACCCCAGGTCGTTCATGCCCTCAGCTCCCAACAGGTCCTGCCTGCTCTATCATTTCCTGTTTTATTATTTTTATTTTATATACATTTTATTTAAATGCCTTTGCTTTCTCTACTAAAATAGTTACTCTCAGTGTGTCCAAAGCCAAAGGATCCGTGGAATGATATATTTGATGTGCAAATTCTCTTTTTTCCTCTTACCTAGGATGAGAAAACAAGCCAACAATTAAACTAAAAACCACACTGAACAAAAGCCAACACAGGAAACTAACCGTCGTAGAAACCTGGTGGTTTCACTCCAGGTGGGTGTTCACTCGAGAATTATTTCAACTCTCTTGGGCATTTTTTTCTTTTTCTAATATTCACACAATAAACGGATGGAAAGCAAACAGCGACTATCCCTGCATGTTGCGTAAAGTCATCTCCTTCGCCCCACGTGGTAGGCACAACTCCGTTTGTTGATTCCTCTTGAGCCTTGGTGATTATTTTGCTGTGTTCTGGGTCTGAATTTCCGGGTCCCTCTGGCCTCAGGATTTCCAACAGCTTGGTGCAAACAGGGGGCTCCCTGGCCTCCATCTCCAGAGGGAAGTGGGGTGTCCTGCAGGAACGAGCAGAAGGGAGGGGCAGAGCCTTTCCCAGCCTGGGTTCTGAGGATGGTGGGCCTGAGAGCCCGGCCGCAGAAGGGGAAGGGTTGCCCCTTTGCTCTCTTGTCTGAGGCTCATTCCAGCCCATTTCTCAGGGCCCTTGGGCCCCTCACACCTTCACCACTGATGTAAACACTTAAAACAGATTCCTTCACATGTGTTTGGGCCCTTTGGGAGCTGTGACAGGGTGTTTTAGGCACTGGTTCCTGCCGGTGACAGAGAGGGGTTGGCGGGGGGGGGGCGGGGGCTAGTCCTCATTGATGCAAAAATGGGCACACACGTCCCTGGTTCTGTGGTCCAGGATTTATCCCCGTTCCTGTCCCTGTATTGTGTTCTGTCTCTCATTTCACTCAGGGCAGCTTTCTTTTCTGGACCCACCGAGACAGGCTGGTCAATAGAAACTACCCTACCCAGACCTATGGAATAAAAATGTGTGAATGTTTGCAGCGTGCTTAGAACGGGGTCTGGCTGGGACGCCTGGGTGGCTCAGTTGGTTAAGCGGCTGCCTTCGGCTCAGGTCATGATCCCGGAGACCCGGGATCAAGTCCCACATCGGGCTCCCTGCTCAGCGGGAAGCCTGCTTCTCCCTCTCTCAGTCCCTCTGCTTGTGTTCCCTCTCTGGCTGTGTTTCTCTCTGTCAAATACATAAAATCTTTAAAAAAAAAAAAAAAAAGAACGGGGTCTGGTATGAGGGTGCAAGCAGGTGTTCCCTACTTCTGTGCTTCTGTCACCCAACTCCCCATGTCTTAAAATCTCTTGGTAAATAAGCCGAAAGCAATAAGCAAGGTAATAGACGGGAATGTCTGCCCCCAGCACCTTCCCCTCTCTCCCGAGGCGGTCCTTTCTCCTCCTGTTGTGCTCTCCCGTACTTAGGGGGCTTCTGAGGGGCGCGTTTCAGGCGGGAGGAAGGGTCAGTCGTGCACACGCCCAATATCAAGTTCTGACGCCTGCTTCTTTTCCTTAGCTTAGCATTTTCTGATTCACATTTTATTAAGGTTGCATCTTATCTTTGAAATCAAGAGAATTGTAATTAATACACTTTGGTCTCAAGAACGGCAGGCATTGCCTCCCAATACCAAACATGAGAGGCTTTTTTTTTTTTTATTTTGCAAAATCTAAATGTTAATTTCCCTGCAAACGTGACATGATTTACAAGTAAGCCTTTCTCAGCTTTTCACATTTGGTGATTCTGAATTGTTCTTTGGGGAGTTGAAAACTATAATGAAAAACATAATAACGACTGCATTTCACCACTCAAATTTCTGACGACAAGCACCTACCACGGAAGATAATAACAATTTTCCCTCCCGCTAACCAGACGGAGGTAAATTTATAGGACCCCGTCTAACTCCTTTCAGAATCCATGTAACGGAGTGGCTACGTGGCACCGCTTCTCCAGATCCTCTTCTCCATGGCGTGAGTGGAAACATCAGCATCTGAAGCCAGAACTTTCCTAAAGGACTCTATTAGATTTAGTTAACCGAGGAAATGGAGGATTTACTGGTGATTGCTGTAAGGGGAACGATGCATTTGTTGGCAAAAAAAATTCTGCACCACCTTCTTCCTCAAAGCGAAGATACCCTGATAAGCCAGGGGCCACTTGGGGTGCCTGGGGGGCTCAGTCGTTGAGCATCTGCCTTTGGCTGGGGTCATGGACCCGAGTCCCAGGACTCCTTTTGGAAGAACATATAATGTAAGGGAAGGAGGCTCATCAGACGTTCCGTGCTGGAAGGCTTCTCTCCCCTGCAGCTAGAAGCAGGATGGGGGAAGGACCAGTTGCCATGGCAGCCGCCCCGTGTGGCGAAGAGCTCTCATCCTGTGGCAGTGGCCCCCGTGGAAGCTGACAGGCTTCACACCATCTCTAGGAATGTATAATTTAAGTATGAAATCACTAGGCTGTGCCCTGGAATTTAAAACATTCCAATGTATGCACTGTTCGTTCAAAGCCTAGAAGAATGTAGCTACAAAACGATGAGTAATACATTTATTTTCTCTGCATCACACAGGCTGTTCGTAAGAGTATATTTTGGGGTGTGGCTATCTAGATGGGGCTGTCCCACCATCCTCCCGACGCGTGGAGCCTTGGGAAAGAAAAATCAACCAACTGAAATCAAACTCCGTGGTTGTGCAACTCTGGGTTGCACACCATGGTGGACGATGAGCAGGGGTCAATCATCATTTTAAGACAAATGCGTACGGCCAGTTCACTTGTCATTTCTTGATTGCCGGGGGCAGGGGCAGGTCCCCAGGGGAGGATCCCAAATCTTTTCCAGTGACTGGGATTCCTCCCCGATTCGGAGAGTGGGATTTACATCAGAGGGCAATGGGGCAGTCATCCCTGCTCTCCAAGAGGCTTAGCCCAGAAAGCCTAGTTTGGACTTCAAAGTTAACCCGCTTAAATTCACGGGATCCTAATTCCTCAGAAAGGACAGTCCTGATGTCATGTGAACTGAGAATGGGGGACCAGCGCATGGATGCGTTCATTAGGCAGCATTGGCGAAATGCATATCACCCACTGTTTCCCAAGCTCAGTGTTGGGTTTAAGAGGGCAGTGGACTGAGAACCCCCAGGGCTTCAGAAACTGGCTCACCCCTGTTTGCATTTGAATTGGCCACGTCTCCAGGCGAACAGCCTCCCCTGGGGGCCCCAGACACCCCCAACTGCTGGTCTCCCCCACATAGCCTCACTTGGTTAGAGATAGCTCTTGTTTCAGTGACTTCAGGACCGAAGGTCCCAAAGCCCAGCTCGGCCTCATCTGTGCCCCTGGCCCGAGCCAACCACGACAGCCAGAGAGAAGGGATATTTTGATGGATTGGTCTCAAGTCAGGGGCCAGCCCTGGGTCCCTGGTGGGGGCTGCTGGAGCCAGACCTCCGAAACCAAGAGCTGATGATGAGGTGCTTCCTTGAGGGTGAATTGAGAGGATGTCCCAGGAGGGGAATGGCTGCTGCGTGGGAGGGCCGTCCCCTCTCCAGGTACACCAGTGTTGTGATGACAATATCTCACACAGCGTGGCCTGAGCAGAGAGAAATTGTAGCCATGGCGCTAGAAGGGCATGTGATGGGACTATTCTAGGATCGTGCGCTTGATAGGGTGGCGGTGGCCAGCGGCGAGCTCGTGGTCTGTGCCCTGAGGCAGCTTCGGGGTGATATCCCCCAGGCTTGTGCACAACGAGGGTGACCAACACCCCCACCCCGAGCAGGTGGGGGAACGTCTACGTCCTGGGACAGCCTTGGCCCCCAGCAAGCCAGGTGGCGGCCTGCCCCCATCGACACAGCTCCCAGCCCCCGTGGACCTGATCCCAGTCCTCGCTCGGCCGCTAAATCATGGTGACTGCGGGCCGCTCCAGGGCATCTCTGTACCTCAGTTCCAGCCCACGATAAAAGGAAGGCTGACCAGATGCTTTTGGTCCAAGTCCGTGAGTCTCTTCATCCCTGTTTGGTCTCCTGATGCAGATTCAGGAAAAGGGCAAAACAGGAAAATTAATGTACCTGGGAAAGCACAGAGTCACCCGGTGAGAATCTTCAGTGGGAGGCATCATTTTGCTAGAGGAGAAGATCTAAGAGTGAGAGGAATGGACTCTCCCGCCAAGCTCCTCTTCGAGATGGAGACCGAGACCTGGAAGGAAGATGTGCTGGAGGATCGGGGGGGAGGGAGCGAGGAGAAAGCAGGAGGTGCCCCCAGGTGATGTTTTTGTCAAAGGAGAAGCAGTGTAGGGGAGGCAATGGCCATGGGCGGGGAGCCCGGATTAGCAGGCCGTCCTCATCCTTGGAGGATGAGCCCACGTGAGGCCTCGCCAAGAGAAGCAGAACGTGCTAGGTCAGCGATTCTCCCCGAAACCTGGAGAAAAGTGATGAGGGACAGAGGAAGAGGCTGCCCCGTGCTCCTCCGGGGGGAACTGCCAGGAGCAAGGTGAGCAAACCATGGACGAAGCATCCGGTGGACGCTGAGTGGCCTGAGTCAGTTCCACCTGCTGGGAGGGGACAGCCACCCGTCTGGGGGGATTTCTTACCCCAAGGAGCACGTGCACAGGACGTGGCTGCTAATCAGGGATGAAGCGACGGAGTTCAGGAGAGAAGTTGGCGCAGTGATCACGGCTGATTCCATGACGATGGATCTGATGATCAGTAAAAGATTTTCCTGGACGTTGAATGGGAAGGAATTGATTGCAAATTCAGACACATCTCATGCTGATGTGTTCCTCAGGGCAAAGCGACCAAAAAGAGCTCGCCAGCCATCTCCGTGTGTAGGACGTCGGAAGGAGGGCTGTGCGTTTCCCCAATTGTACTTTCCCCTGAGCGTGGGGAGACACTTGTGCATGTTTATGTCTTTGCAGTTCTCTTTCACGCTGTTCTGGAAGCTGAAAAGAATGCAACGGGGTCCTTCATGTCGCTGCGATGTCTCTGGCTTCTCTCACCATCGCCATCCCTGCTCCAGACCCCCGTCCCTTGCCCAGACCTGAGGCAGGTCCTGACGGGTCTTGCACCATCCAGAGCATCGTCCTCAAGTCTAAAGCTGACCATACTTCAAGGAGGATGTCCCTGGAGGTCTACCACACCACGCTCCCTTGAGCTCCCATGGTGCCCACTCAAATCATAGCAAAGCATTTTGTGTATTGTATTGTAACTATCTCCAGCATCGTCTTTATTCTCCAGTAGTTGACGAACAAGGAAATTCATCCTTGGTCCTAGCTCTACATAAATGTTCATTGAATGAATGAGCCTGCCTTGTTTTATTTGCAGAACTAAAGAAGGGGAGGGAGTCTTCTTGATCCCTTTTACCCGGGCAACCCCTCAGACGTACATTTTTCTCAAGTGACCCTCGAACATTCTGCACTTTCAAAGCCCAAGGATCAGTGTCTCCCCCTTCCCCGTGTCCCTCACCTTCAAGTCCCATGGAAAGCCAGGAACATGGTAATCAATCCCTTCTCTGCGTTTATTGCCCAAGTAATAGATTTGGTGCCCATCATTTGGCGGAAGGCAATTGATCATAAACTCAGTCGCCTGCTCAGGCTTGATAAAGTGGGCTCAGGGCCACACCTGGCTGGACTGACATTGTGTGAGACATCCAATAGCTACCTTTGAGAACTATTCAAGATATTTAATGAAGGCATTTTTTTTCCCTTATATCTCTTGTGGAGGAGAAAAATGTAGCCAATGGGTTTTTCTTCCCAATTTCAAGCAGTTCTGTTGTCGCTGTTGTTTTAAATCTCCATCTCCTTAATGGAAGAAAGGTCTGTATCTCAGGTCCTGTTTCTTTGCCAGAGGTAAGAAGCAAGTGCTCATGGTATGTGTACCAACAGAAGAAAATCATTTCTTGAAAGTATAAAAAGTCCCACATATAATAAAAGCTAAATCCATGCTTCCTTCCTCCTGAGTTAACTTTGGAACCTTTTTGAAAAGGCAAAGAGTTTGCACAAACAGCTCCTTAGGAGAAAAAAAAGAAAAGGTTTCACAGATTTGGCCAGCAATTCCAGACCCCGTTTAAATGTGCCTTAGAGCCACGCACAGAAAACCACAGCTACCCAAGGCTGTCCTTAATTACATTTCTGAAGCTGGTCTCAAAACAATCTGTTTCCATTATCTTGCTTTTAAGGTGGGTTCTGGAAGGGGCTGGGGAATCAATTTCAACAGGCAGCATAAACTTTTCCTTGCAGGAACCCTGGTGACATACCATTTAACTGAATTTCACTTGTTAGATACTAATGGGAAATCTGAGCACGGGTTTGATTTACGACGGGTTTCCTTTTTCGCAGCTAATAAAAGCCAGTTCTTGAGAGAATTTGGATGTGAAAGTGTGCGGTGTTCATCATCAGACACCCTTCCACTTAACTGCTGCATAACCTTACATAAAATAGCAAGGGAACGGAACTCATCTAGCAACAGTCATCCCCTGAAAAGGAGAAGGGAGGAAACGTGGCATCATTTCCTTGGTGCAGGGGGACAATAAGTTTCTACTCAAGAAGAGAATGCATAGCTTGGCCTTTATAGAGGCAAGGCACAGGAAATCTGCTCCAGACTTGGAGATCCTCAAAAGGTACACAGCAGCAGAACCCGAAAACATCACTTGATTTTATGCACTCACTTAGGCAATGCCTTCCTATCTTTGAAACTCTCTAGCCCAGACCGTGCATTTCAAATGCAAAACCCAGTTAAGGAAGTACTTACAAAGTGTATAGGTATTTTAACTTTCTCATTATAAAGGTAATATACACCTTACACATAAATATGTAAAATAAAAATTGCCAATGATCCATCTTTCCAAAACCCACTGTTGGGGTACGTGGGTGGGGAGACACTGGTAATCATTTCCAAGATATTCTTCCAGATATTCCACTCTGTATAACAAAACTTCCTGCCTTTAAATTGTTTTAAAATATATACAATTTTTGATACTGTTTATTATCAAATGTATATCTCACTTGATTTCCCATTTCCGGCATTGCACATTTAAGTAAGAATCAGACAAAGCCACTGTTTTCCTAAGGCACTTTGCTGCAACCTGCAGGTAAGTTGCCATGACAAGTGGAGAACTGTTTTATGACCATGAACGTGAGTGACACCGCTTGGAGTTTGGCAGTGCACAACCTGCCCAACTGTCCTGGTGGTCCTCTATCAGTCTTAGGACCCGTGCCTGTCCACAGACCCTGGCACAGCGCCTCCACATTCCTGAGATCTCACTTCCTCGTGGTCATTTTGGCACAGTTCTTATGTTCCAACTACCCCAGGTGTCAACACTGAAGCTAAACTGAACCTCTTCTTTCACTAAAGATTAACCTTCCTTCCCCGATGTTTCCTGCAAACACAATCCCATAGTGCATGCTCGAGGCAGACATCAAAATGCAACGCTTAGCTCTCCTTCCCAGAAGCTGGCCCACCCGATCCCCCATTGCACTGAGGGTACATTTCCCCCAGCCTGCCCCCCAGCCAGATATGAGCACGGTGAGAATCCCAGTGCCGGAACACTCCCCCCACCCCACCCCTGCGATTCTAATCACAGGACATTTTATCTTGAGACTCACCGCAGACCTGGAAGAACATTTCTTAGAATTGCTTTGCAGCTGGGAGCTCTCTGTACAAGATATTCCCACCTTCCTCACACCTGTCTCAGGAATCGAACCTATACCACAGTAGGAAGGAGTTCTCTGTCTAGGCCCCCTGTACCTCTCTGTTCCTTAGAGGGATTTTCCCTCTGAATTCACCTATCGCCCTGCCTACCCCCATCGCCACTGTCATGCCTGCTTCCTGGGCGACTCAATGAACCCAGTAACGAGTTAGCCTGACCACTGGGCCCAGGAGCACATTTCTGAAATTGACTGGTGAGGCTCCTTGTCTGCCTGATGATCAAAGGCACAGAAACGATTTTGAAAAAAGAAAAAGTGTTGCAAGATTCAGATTCGTAATGATCGTTGTAACTTGTCTCCGCCTACCTTCAAATCCTATTAGATCACGTCACCTGTATCTCAACGGGAGAATGTCTCTGTTTCTCCTGTCTCATCTTTTGTGGTATTTTCCCCAGGCATTTTATTCCTACACAGATCTGAAACCTCACAATACATGAATTTTATTTACATTTTAACTGAAGCATGAGAAAAATATTTCTTTTATAGTTACTCACATAATGGCTCGTTCTAGGACATTTCATTCTTTTATGTAGATTTTCCTGCCTAAAGAAACCGTCTTTAGAATAGTTCCCATCTGCTGCTCATGGATGATCTCAGGCTTTGCTTCTCTGAAAAGTCAGTTTTGCCTTTTTTTTTTGAAAAACATTTTCACTGTACATCCAATTCCAGGTTAAATAGTTGTTTTTTTTCCCTTAAAAAATTGTTCAGCACTTCAAAGACATTATTCTATCGTCTTCTGGGCTGTGTGATTTCAGATGAAAAATGTTTCTTCAATTTCTTTCACCCTACACAATGTGTGTGAGGATTTTTGGTTGTTGTTGTTACTTTTAAGATTCCTTCTTTGTCAGTTGTTTCCAGAACTTTTATTATAACAGGTGTCTGGGTCAGTTTTCTTTTCATTTCTCCTGCTTTGGATTTATTTGTCATTTGGGATCTGTGCTATGTAGTTTTCAGAACATTTGGAAAATTTTCGACCATCACGTCTCCAATTATTTTTGGATCCTCATCTCTGTCTGCTTCTTTCTGGACTTCAGTCACATTCAGAAATGAAGTATCTTCTTCATCTAACCAAATATTCCAATGGAAGAGATTAGTAGCTATGTCAACACTGTAAAAGAGGGTTATTTCTCATTAGTAATCAAAAATGACACCCATGACCCAAAGAGAAAGATTTAAAAAAAATGGAGTGCAGAGAGAAAATGTTGAAATATTTTTATATTTACGAACAAGCAAACAACAGCAAAAACAGACCCACCACGACCTTTGGGGCCATATAAAGCAATTTGGTGTATTTCTTTCATTATTTTTCTTTTTATTGCATTCATATTTTTCTTTAGGTCTTTGAGTACGTTGAGGATATTTGTAGCTGTGTTAATGCTCTTAAGGAAAATGCCATCATTTTTTATCATTTGTGGATCTCTTTGTACGGATATTTTTCCTGCAAAATCATTTTACGATTTCATCAGCCTAAACCCTGCGGAGTTCATTTTGGTCCTCGGGACCTGAGACATTTTTCGTGATGGTCCTCATGCCGCCCACCTTGCCAAGGTGAGTTAGACACCCGCTGTTCTCATTGTCTTGTCACTGTCCCTGCCCCCCATTCTTGCTATCAGCCCCAGAAAATACACTTTACTTTCTCTCTTTTCCATCAGACCCTTCCTTCCTTCCTTTCTTCCTTCCTTCCTTCCTTCCTTCCTTCCTTCCTTCCTTCCTTCCGGTGCCCAGCACAATTCCAGGCAAAGTGGGAATTAACTCTTGCAGGAATCAATAGCTGAATGAAGGAATGGATGGGTCTTGATCACTAGTCGTCTTATCTCCATGAAACCAGGGTCATTCACACTACATTTGAAAGACATTTGAAAGGCTTTGAAACGCTCTAGCCTAGAGCATGTGTTAGGGCCTGCTTAGCCTCAAGGCCAGCATAACAGGCTCTGAAACTCCCTGGTGATTTAGGCCTCTACATATCTAAGACGCCCCGGTGATTGATGCCTTTACATGGTCTGTGTTTACCAAATGAGGGTAGATAAGTCAAGGAACCATCTGTGCATCTTGCTTCCTTGCCCCAGTTCCTGAAACGCTCACACATTTCAGGAACTGGGGAGGGGGCTAAAATGTTATGTCATCCAACCAGGAAAATTACTGTGTGACTCATGCTTGCTGTTTGAAACGCATATAAACGCCTAGACCCTTGCACTCGGGGTCCTTGCTGAAACCCGCTGCGCCGGGCAGATGCTTGGACCCCAGCTAGCTGGAAATAAAGCTCGCTGTGCGATTTGCATTATCCTGAGCGTCCTCGGTTTCTCTTTGGGGAGGCAATCGACACTGGATTTTAACACATGCTTTGGGCATCAACTACCATACTGTCCTTGAACCCCGGAACTGCATCCATCGATACTTCCTTATCCCTCCCATGCAGTGGGAACCTCCAAATCTAGCTGAGCAGTCAAGTCCTTCTTTGTTCTAACTTTTGGTTAAAAAAAAAAAAAAAAAAAAAAGGAGTTGAGCTAAAAAGAGGCTCCTGACTCTCAGAGTCAGCTCAGACTCTGTATTTAGGCACCCACCACCACCCGGGACATCAGACCATGGAAGATACCCCAGGGCCTTACACGGCACGCGGACTGCTTCTGCGTTTTATAAGGGGTTTAACTGAGACTCAGACTGGGACATTTCCCAACACCACGAGATCAGTTAGCTGCAGAAACACGGATGGGGGCTGTGTCCTCAGTGTTGACCCACCACGGGCTGTCTTCTCATTTGTGCCCAAATTTTGTTCTCGTTTCATCTGATTTTACCAATAAATTTTGGTATCTATCATTCGTTCCTTCAATCAATAATAAGGATGGTATCTGCGCTTTGTGCTAGAAATAGACCCAGGTAATCCAAATGCAGACTCTACTGTCTTCCTTAACTGCAAAGCTTCCGTTTAACATTGTTTCCATCATGTATTTATTTCAGCTTTGTCACTTGCCAAGGTGATGCTCATCACATGATATATTTATCAGAACCTGTGAAAGCTAGCTCAAAATCAACCTGAACTTTATCTACATTTCTTGGCTTCTGATTCTTCTTCAGCTCAGTGACATACACTCCAAAACTTATTTTATTTAAATGAATGCTTGAATCCTAGCATTGGGAAAAATATGACATATATATAAAATGTGTCCTTGAAAACACGACTTGAGTTTTCTTCAAATTACAAAGGTTGAACTCTTTTTAAACACAGTTTGAATGTGTGGATACAAAAGCATATGATGATATACACTAAGTTGATCTCATGAATGAATTATGAGAAAATTTCCTACTCCCAGAACCTTTACATATACAGGGAGACAACATTTTCACTTTGTATTTGATCGAGTGACCTCTGTGTTTTGAAGATGAATTAAGTATTATATGTGGCCATACATGAATAGGAAATTTATATGACTGTTCTCCCCAAAGTGGACCGTGAAAATAAAGTTGTTTTATAGTGCAGGACCTCTTCGTGTGACATATCCAGGATCCATACCAAGGAAGCCACCACCAAGCAGCCTTCCTGGGTTTAAATCAATAAGAACCTGGACATCATTTCAGATTTCACATTCCTGCTTTGGTCCTGCTTCCAAGTATGAATCTGCTTGTACCCATTAAAAAATAAGACTTAAAAAAAATGCAGCATCTGATTCTGACTACAATTATCCACTGAAATTCAAATTGTGTTTTCTTGAGCTCACACTTGAATCTGAGGGCAGCTACACCCTACACAAAATCACCTTTATGATAATGCACTTGTTGGCTTTGACCCGTGGAGTTAATGCAGGTGATGTTCTATTTTAAACTCTAAGGACACTTCAACTTGATGACGGAGCAGGTTTTTCAGTCCCCCTTCATTAATTAATAATAACATGATGTCACTTTTATTTGAGCACAAGGAAAGTCTCCCTCATTATCCTTGGTCCTTGGACCATTTCCCCTAGTGTCTGAGGTGAATTTCTCTCTCAAAAGCCCTTCCGGTGATCAGTGCTGCTGACTTACCTGGTTGCCTAGGATCTGAGTAGGGCTTGGTGGTGGGGACAGGAGTTAAGGACTCTGTAAATGGGAGAAATGCACCTTGAAGCTGTGGATACTTGCAGCTGGGGGTTCCGTTTGAGGACGCTGATGCTTTGGGGCTACACGGATGGGAGGATGAATGTCTAGTGGCCTCCTACGTCATTTCAGTCCCCACTCTCAAGCACAAACCCTTTGAAGCGCAAAGCACAAATGTCAGCATTCACGGAACCCACCTTTGCAGCTCCTATTTCGGAACGGTGAGCCAACTCCATAAGCAGGGGTGAGTCTGTGTGGGGGCCGTGGGGAGGCATGGATGGGGCAGTGAGGCAGGACTGGAAGGGCAACGGGGAGTGCAGAGGAGAGGAAATACATTAACAGGCAGGTGTCCAAAGGGAGCCTTCTTCCCACTTGTGCAAAGCAAGAGTAGGATGTGCCCTAAGGGGCTCAAGGATTGCCTGGGCATCTAAGCATATGGGTAAGAGGGAAACTGAGCGTGAGCTCCAGAACTCCCCAGGGCTCTCGGATTCTGCCCCTAGTTGGCTTTAGCACCTGGAGGCAGCTCAGTAACACCACAGCTGTCACCGCGAGTCTGCCTGTGCCTCATGGAAAGGTCACAGTGCCTTCTAGTGGGGCCTCATGGTGCCTGCAAGCACCCTGGTCCCTGAGACCCTCCGACTGTAGGCTTTCCACGTCCACAACTTGGTTGCGCGATCTCGGAGATGAAATTGGCTTGCTTGGATCTGAGACTCTCAGTCGCCATCTGGGAACACGCTCGTGTGTCGGTATCAGCTGTGGGGTGACTGATGGTCCTGGGACTGCCCTGCATGAACCAACACAAGGTCAGCTCCCCCAACGGACCCCTGAGAACGCACTTCTTACGGTGGTCGAGGAGACGCATAAATCCAAAATGACCGCTCTTGGGGGTGTTTTTAGAAACTTACCTAGGTCCACTGACCCTATCAGTTAAAAAAAAAAAAAAAAGTAAAAAGAAAAAG
The DNA here is from genome assembly GCA_004023965.1 of Spilogale gracilis. Taxonomy (NCBI): domain Eukaryota; kingdom Metazoa; phylum Chordata; class Mammalia; order Carnivora; family Mephitidae; genus Spilogale; species Spilogale gracilis. The sequence continues at coordinate 41,190 of PITA01006706.1, forward strand.
CAGCGTTGTTCAATATGGCTTTTGTGATTGTTCCTGGGAGTTTGACCTCCTAAGGACAATCATTCAAGGTGAGATAAAACATAATGTAATGGAGACGGCTGTCTGGGGCTGCGAAGGATCTTTTCAGAATAGAGTTACACAGAGGGCTTTTCCACAAATTACCAGACTAAGAGTGATATATTCTGAACACCCGATCTACATGAGTCCAAAGGGGATGTAAAAGATATTGACTTCAAAGATACGTGGGGAGAATGCGGGTTAAATTGGTTCATGACATGTGCATAAAAATACTCAAGTATTGGTAGATACGTGACTCTAAAGATACTCACAATACTGGGGCACCTGTGTGGCTCACTCAGTTAAGCGTCTGACTTTGGCTCAGGCCATGATCTTGGGGTCCTGGGATCAAGTCCTAAGTCAGGCTCCCCACTCAGCCCGGAGCCTGCTTCTCTCTCTCCCTCTGCCGCTCCCCTTGCTTGTGCGCGCTTTCTCTCTCTAATAAATAAGTAAAATCTTTGTTGGAAAACTATGTAAAAATACACATGAGAGTAAATCAATTATGTGCATACATTGATTCTTTTGTTTCTATCTCTAAAATTGTACATATTTAACTCAGCAAAAAAAAAAAAAAACCCATCCTTTTTAAAAAAATTGTTCTTACTAAGTTTTGCAAGGGGCTGGCCGCCTGTGTGGGGGTGCGGGAGGCTGGGCTTCTTGGGTCCCCTATCGGGATCTGTCAGGTGTATTCATGGCTCGGAGCACTCAGATATTTTGGGTTTTGGGTTTTGTGAGTGCACTTGAACCTGTGTAAAAGTTCTAAAGTTCTCAAAGTCCATCATCATAAAATACTCCCAGAACCCTTGGCAAAGGGGCACTCAGGGTGAACTGCAGACAGTAAGCTCTGGTGCCAAGGTGGGACTCGGCCCCTCCTTTCCCGCCATCCACCCCCAGGCTGCTCTGGTCACAGCACCCCGAGAAGAATTCTCCTTCTGCCGTCTGGGGAAAGGTGTTTCCGTGACTGGCAAGCTTCAGATTGAAGGGGGATCTCCACCCTGTTTCCCATTCCCCAAGACCAAACTTCATTTCCTTCTTGACAAGATCATCCTTCAAAATCCAACTGGAAACCCACCCGCTCCAAATCTCCAGTCGTGCATTTTCCACGGGACAGCTGAGGCTCCCCCCACGGGCGAGCGCCCACCCGCTCTTCCCTCCCACACGCCTGTGCCCTGTGCCTGCCTCGGACAATGCTTCTTCCTTCCCACGCTTGTCCTTCCTCCCAGATGACGAGCTCCGGGAGGGCAGGGCTGTGGTCTAGCTATTTTCTGATTTTCACGGTGTATTTTGGCACCAGGATCGACAGCAGGTGCTCAGAGAGAAGGTCCTGGGCAAGGAAATGCACTTTCTTGTGACAGATGCGATGATTCCAGAGGCCAGATCTGCCTGGTCTCCTTCATAACTGAGTTCCTTTCCAAGACGCGATGAGCTCCAGGTAGAAAGGCCTGAGTGCGCACCACGGCAGACACACAGATTCGGCCGCCGGAAACAAAATCAAGACTTCCAGCACCTAAATGAATCTGAAATAAACATTGTACCGCCTTGTATCCACTCTCTAGTAGGATTACCAGAGAAAGATAAAATGAGTACACTCTGAAAATAGCACATAACTCAACCCCGTGTCCTCAAAACAGTTTGACTTAAAATTGAAAGGAACTATTCTGTCTGCTGTTAAGAATATAAAAGTAGGCCAAACTACAGGAGATCAATTTTAAATCATCCGAGGCTCCAGGAAAGATTTTTTCCTGAGGCTTCTTTGGAAATGGGATAATGTGTGTTCTACCGTGGCCTTTTAATAAAGAAAGCATGCATTATGCAAACATTAACATTTAAACCAATTATGAGCAATTGAAGTTAATTCTTTTAAGAATATAGGATTGAATGACTACCTTCTTTTTAGGGATATGATTCCTTCTACTAGAATAAAACAATGAGAGTTTTGTCTTACGCATTAGCCCATGCTGTGGGAGAAAAAAACAATTTTCTGTTTTTCTTTTTTTGGATGAGAGCGCATTATCCATTTTTTGATGCATGAACTATGAATTCTCTCCTGAGGTAACACACCACAAGTTCATTTCTCACCACCATTCCGGGGGTGGGGGAGAGCATTACACCGTCCTCATGCTACAGATGAAAAACACATGAGCATCAAAGGTACATTCTTTGCTCCTAGATCATGAGAGACCCACAACACATCCGTGGTGAAGGGATACCTCCCCGCATAGAATGACTACAGAGGTAAGACACTGAATGCCTACGTGAGAACACTCATGTTTTAGCCCCATAAAATATATCATGATATTATTGTGCTATTAACAAAATAAATCCAAGGTGTGTGCGTGTGTGTGTGTGTGTGTGTTTAACTTCCAAATAACCCAGGAGGCATTTTGTCCGTGTGAGGGGAGAGTCTACCTAGATTGCAGGAATAAGCCCACTGGTGTCCCTGGACTGGTCCTTCCGTGTGGCGAGTCCCAGAATGAAGACACGAGAGTGCGTAGAGGCTTACCTTGAGCTGCCCTGGGTGAGCCTTTCCCGTCTCTGGACTTTAGGTCCACGGCGAATGATGAGGACGCCGAACGGATGACTTCCCGTCCGTGCCCCTGCAGAAGAGGGTATGTCTCTTCTGCCAAGTGTGGGCTGCTTTGTTGGAGTCCCCAAGTGTTACAGACGTTTTCAAAATAGCATTTTCATATTGGAAGCTTTCATATGAACACCCAGACTTTGGGTTTTTGGAGGCTGTGAGCACGGGCCCTCGAGCCCGCCTTCCTTCCCGGGCTCGGTGACCCAGAGCTCAGAGCATCTTCCCTTCCCCACCCGCTGGGCGCTGCGGGCGCGGCCCCATTTCCCTGTCTCACGGACACATCACTGTGCCATAGCCCTCTTTGCCTGCTTCTTGTCTTCCGGTAGAGAGGAAAGAGGATTGTCGGCGTCTGACGGCTCTAGGGGCCTCGTGTGAGCGGCACCCCAGAGCCCCTAGCAGCTGCTCTTGTAAGGCCGCTGAGGGAGGAAACTGAGGCTCAGACACGCGGCCAAGATCCCCCAACAGTAGATGACGGGATTAGGAGTCAAAGCCCATTTTAAATAATTCCCCAGCTCTCAGCGGCAGGCTAGAGCTTGTAAGACCAGGATCTGAGGAAGGCCCATGGCATTTCCCAGAAGCTCTGTGTTTTCTACAAAGGTGTTTAAATTTAATTTTATCTCAGTGACAATCTCCTGTGTTTGTCTGAGGTGGGGGAGAGGGGAGGGGTCAGGTGCAAACACCCGATTCTGCCCCTTGTCGAGGGGTGCCGTCGGTTCCCTGCTTTTCAGGAACTCCTGCCATAATTTCCTTCCTTCTCCATCCATGCCGGCCAATTCGTACGCATGGGCTTCTTTTCTGGGCTCCTGGTTCTGTTGGATGTCTATATTTTAGCGCGTTGCTCTATTATTTTCCAATTTACAATATGTAATTGTATGGAGAAAACGAATGCCACTCTGATCCCAAGTTTCTCTTAACCTGGGACGAATAAAGGCCCCAACATCAAGGTGCTCAGAGAAGTCTCGGGGTGCTGCCGAGAGGCAGGAGGTGGACACAGAGAAGGAGACAGCAGCGGCCTCCGCCTACTTCAAAGCTGGCCCACGAGGTCCCCCATCGTTTATAATTTTCATGTGTCTACGCGTTGCTAAGTGTGGTGATTGTAACCCTCACCAGGCACCCTCGGTAGTTCAGACCCCAGTCCCTCTTTGTGGAAGATTAAGTTGCTTTCATCCTCGTGCTGCCGTTACCATCCTGAGACGGTTTTCTTACTCACGCTTTGCCCTAGACAAGGGAACCGTGACTCTGGGCACAAATCGGGACTCTGGGTAAAGAGTGCAGATCTCTGTACTCTCATTAGTCAACCTGATCCCTCTGATTCGCCCCCCAGAAGAGCCAAGCCTGACTGACAGCCCCTGGCAGGGCAGGAGCCCCCCCAGTGTGGGTCCCCAGGACCCCCGAGTGTGATCCTTTACACCCTTTCTGACCCTTGGTATTAATGCACTTGTCTCGTAGACACCGGTCTGCTGACCGGTGACAGCTGTGTCCCATCATTCTTCTCTACGACCTTCTCGGTGCAGCAGCTGGCTTGGGCACCTCGGTCACGGGGGACGTTTGCATCAGTAAGCATATGCGGGTTTCCCCAGATGACTACTCATATCTTGTACCATTTCAGCATCTTCACTAGTGTGGCAGAACATCACCAGCATGGTGAACACATTGGGAAGGAGATGGTGCCTTCTCGGCTTGGGAAATCTGCCCTCGTCCACGCTGCATGGACGAAATGCACTGTAGTGGCCTGGGTCGCCTGGTCACAAGGATGTTCTCAGCTGGGATGGCCACATGAGGAGCAGTTTTCTTGGGGGAGGTAAGGATCTCGGTGGATGCTGAAGGGTGCAGAGGAATTCTTGCTGTGTCCAACCAAGGCCATGTCGGGGTAAGCACACTGGGTGAGCGAAACCAAGAAGAACAAAGCTGGGTTAGACATTAATAAGCAGAGCTGAGCACAGAAATAGCTTGCAGATCAGGGAGATAAATCAGAATAGGAAAGCCTGTATACAAAGTCACTTAACCAACAAGCTCCCATAAACACCTTCCTCTGCTTCTCAAATGCTGTGTTTCCAACCACAGTTTGATATTTTTATGATGATTTTTCGCAGTTTGTAAAAAATGACCACCTAGATTTATCATCTGCTGTTATTTGCATATTTCATGTTTACTATTCTCTGTACTGTTCAGCGTTAGTGGAAATTAATCCTTAACAGCCCAATAGGGCACGAAGTTCTTCGACATCTCTGACACCGCGCCCTTCCGATAGCTAATGAAAAACAGTGTCTTGTACTAGAAGAAACGAGTGGCTTAGAAAAACATTGCGTTTTTATCCTGAGCAGTCTTTCCTATAAATGTCATCTTTCTTTTTCTCTTTTCCAATAACCAAAGTAACTTTTCTAATGGAAAAGAATGGCAAGGGCCTTCCTGTCTTTCCTCTGGGGTGATGGAAAATTCCTATCCATGCAGGATCAATGACCCAAGTCGCGTGGCTCAGCAGGGGAGACTGCTGTCACACCGTATCTGTCTTGGAGACGAGGAAGGCCCAGAGTCTGAAGACAGAGACCCATTTGGTCCTTCACAGAACATTCTTCGCTTCTTCATAACGGAAGCATGCCTGCATGTCAAATAATCGTAATTGGAGGTATGCTCTGCTTGCAATAGAATTCACTCTTGCTACCTTGTAGGCCTGGGAGGGAAGCGATGCATATTTCACAGAGGAGATGGCTGTCCCATGTCCTTCTGATGAATGTGGTTCGCGAGTTATGCTATTTTATCGGAATCTCCCTTTTCCCCATATTTATTCTAGAAAAAGCTCTATTCCATAATGCGTAGTAAATAATACAGAACCTTTGCTGTCCATGGACTGTTCCCAGATACAGAGCACTGAGTTGGGAGCACTGTTTCTCTGCAATATACTTTGTACATCTTTTTAGTGCTATAGGGTGGATGATGTGAGTGTGAAATTTACATTTTTGTTTTAGCAAAGAATATTTACTAGTTATCTCTTGCACATGCAAAGGTATAAAGATTAGACATACACATGCTACACACATGCGCGCGCGCACACACACACACTCCCACAGAGACAATTCTTGCGTTGTGCCTTAATTTATCACAGAGTGACCCATACACCATACCCATGTGACCAGCACCACGTGGGGTCAAGAAATCGGCAATAAGGAACATCCGGAAGTTTCCATAGCACTCCTTCCCAATCACTGGGCTCATCTTCTCTTTGAGATAACTATCATCCCAGGATGCCTGGGTGGCTCAGTCCATTGAGCATCTGACTCTTGATCTCAGTTCAGGTCTTGATGTCAGGGTCATGAGTTGGGTCCTGCTTAGGAAAAAAAAAAAGAGAGAGAGAGAGAGAGAGAGAGAGAGAAGCATATTCCAACACATAAATAAGTTTTGCCTATTTCACAGTTACAACAATGTAGAACCTTTATGGATACATCATTATGCCTGTGGTTTCCTACGTTCAAGATCTGATTACGGAGAGCCATCCATGGGTCCCATTACATGAAAACATCAATGTGCATTCATCCATTTTACTGCTGATAGACCCTTGAGTGGTTTCCCAGTTTGAGATCTCCTGAACGACACGGCTGCAGAAATTTCCACCCATGGCTTTTGGTGGTTGTGTGGGGGCAGTTTTTGGAGGGGTATATAGCTAAGCGTGAACCTACTGGGCCGTAGGGTATAGGAAAGTTCCACTTGAGTAGATAATGCAAAAAGAGTTTTCCCAACTGGTCCACTCACGGGTGTTGAATTGTTACCGTCTTCACCAACACACCATCTTTACCAACAGATCGCCCAGCTTTACACCTTCAGGCATTGAGGTCATAGTGTGGAACAGCTCCCTGCGGTTTTCATTTTCTCTTGTCCAGGTAATGAAAGAGGATGAGCACATCTTGACATATTTATAGGACATTGGGATGTCTTTTGTAAAGCGACAATTCACATGTATTGCTTTTTTTCTCCCCCATTGAGTCTTATAGAATTTTTTTTTTTTTTTTTTTTTTTTTTTTAAGATTTTATTTATTTGACAGAGAGAAACACAGCCAGAGAGGGAACACAAGCAGGGGGAGCGAGAGAAGGAGAAGCAGGCTTCCCGCCGAGCAGGGAGCCCGATGTGGGACTCGATCCCGGGTCTCCGGGATCATGACCTGAGCCGAAGGCAGTGGCTTAACCAACTGAGCCACCCAGGCGTCCCAAGTCTTATAGAATTTTTAAATTGATTTTAGAGTTCCTAATAAATTCTGTCTGTGAGTCATCTGATGAATATATGTATTGAAAATAACTTCTCTGAATCTGTGGCTTCCTTTTAGACTCTACTTTTAATGTGGTTTGATTTATAAATTTCAACTTGGTAGTTCCTACCCTCGTTTCCTGGTGAAGATCTCTCTGCTCATTCAAGATGGTACAGATATTCTCTTGTAGTTTCTTCCGGCAACTTTTGGGCTTAATATTCACTTTAGATCCACAACCCAGCTAGACGTAACTATTGTGTATGGAATTAATGGTCTTCATACTGTATCTAATGGATCCTGTATTATTTATTGAAAAGATAATCTGTCCCCACTTCTCCTCGTTGACAGACATGTCATGAATGGAGTGACCATGTCTGTGTGGGTAGCCTCCTAGGTTCTCCATTTGGTTTCAGTAGCCATCTGTCCCTTCTTACACTGATATCATCTTGTCCTAATTACCATAACACTAAGCCGTGATAGTTAAGAAGGGATTTCTTCCTACTTTGTGCTGCTTCTTCAAGGTATTTTTTTTCTTACTCTTAGACTTTTAATTTTCATTTACACTTTTGAATCAGCATGTAAATTTTTTTACCAAAAGTATCCATTGAGATTTTGATTAGATGTGCATCAACTCCAAAGACCATCTCGGGGAAATCTACATCTTTGTGATAGCTGTTATTGTGGTTCATGGGAATCATATATCCATTTAATGTATTCGTAAGGTTCATCACAGTCATGTTGGATAATTTTCATTGTGAAGGTCTAGCGTATCTTTCTTTGCATTTATTCCTGGGTCTTTCATTTTTATGCTGTTGTAAAAAGTATTTAAAAAGCACTTTGTAACACTTTGTTGCTGTGGCAAATTACCAGTGTATAGAAATACAATTGATTTTTTTTTAAAGATTTTTATTTATTTGACAGAGGGAAACAGAGCCAGAGGGGGAACACAAGCAGGGGGAGTGAGAGAGGGAGAAGCAGGCCTCCCACCAAGCAGGGAGCCCGATGTGGGGCTCAATCCTGGGTCTCCCGGATCATGACCTGAGCTGAAGGCAGTCGCTTAACCAACTGAGCCACCCAGGCGCCCCAAAATACAATCGATTTTTATGTATTGATTTGGTAGTAAGGAAACTTGCCAAATTTACTCCTTAATTCTAGTAGATTCTTGTGAATTACATATATGTGTGTGTGTGCGCACTCTAACAGGTTTTCTACAGATTCTTGGAAATTTAATGTGTGTGCACATATACATTCATGTGATATAAAAATAATGAGTTTTATTTCTTCTTTACATTCCTCCTATAAGTTTTAAGTTAAAAATATTGCTTGTCTTATGTACTGGCTAGATCCTCAGCTTAGATTTGAGAGGAAGTGCTGGTCCATCCGAGATTCAGGATGGATTTCAGCATGTGACCCGTAGGTGTGACATTGGATGTAGGGCTTGTTTGCCACAGAGATAAGCAATTTTTCCTTAAAGGTTCCAAGAGTAAATATTCTAGACTTTATGGGCCAGTAACAGTTCCTATCACACTTCTTCCTTCTCCTCTTCCACCTACTCTTACAACTCTTCAGGTATTTATAAACTGTTCTGGGTTTCCTGAGTATGGAGAAACAGCCCATGGGTTCTTGGGTCAGTGGAGGGAGTCAGAAGTCCCCTGCCTTACACTATTAGACCTATTAGAAATGATCAACAATGCAGGATTCTAGTATCCTAGGAGCCTAACAAAAATGAAGAATTTTGTATTTTCCCCCAAAACTGTTGAGATGACTCTTAAGAGCTTATGCTGTTATGTGCCTCAAAGTCTGTATCCTCTTCTTTTTCACTTGATATTATTTTAAAGAGCTTTTTATTTTGGGTGAAAATCTAAGCTAGTCATGAGCCATCCACTTAAGGTTTCTGCATATTGAAATAAAATTTTAAAAGGAGGTAAATTTACCCTGCTTGTCCAATTCAGCCCCAAGGGGTATGTACCATTCACAGATTAGTGTTTCGCCTTCCTGATTTTTTAAGAATACAATTCAGAAGAAAATAATTTCATCATAGAACTCACCTTCTCCCTGATATTTTTTACTTAAACGTGCTGATTGCCTAAAAAGGAAACCATTCTTCTGAGAGTATGAATATCTATGTTGAATGAAGAAATAATGATATCTAATCATCTGGTAAAAATCAGCTGGGTTCTTCTTTTTTTTTTAAAGATTTTATTTATTTGACAGAGAGAAACACAGCCAGAGAGGGAACACAAGCAGGGGGACTGAGAGAGGAAGAAGCAGGCTTCCTGCCGAGCAGGAATCCCGATGTGGGACTCGATCCCGGGTCTCCAGGATCATGACCTGAGCCGAAGGCAGTCGCTTAACCAACTGAGCCACCCAGCTGGGTTCTTGAATGTATTCTTCAAATCCTTTGACGTCCCTGTGTCACTGAACCTAGAAAATGCAACGATACATCTATTTTAGGGCACCATTGGAGACGGTGGAATACAAATCTAATACAAATCCAGAAACAGTCCTTCAGTTGGCCAGAGGGGAAATGTGGTGGAGATGGTTTGATCTGGGATACTGGCTTGACCAGTCACTGAATGACGCCCTGGGAGCCTGAGCCGCATGGCAGGTGCTAACCAGGCCAGGCAGACGTGGGAGCCGATGGTGCGTCTCTGCCTTCACAGAGCCCCCTTCTGCCGGGAGACCCACAATGAGACGGATCACAGGATGTGACAAGATGTGACGAGCACTGTGGAAGGAGGAGAGAGGCACCCAGCAAAGGAAACTCAGCATTCCAGAGTTAGGTCAGGGGCCCAGCGGGGGTGACTTTGCACACAGACAGGATATGTGGGTCGGGAGAAGAGCCGTGCATGTGGTGGAAAAGAGTCAGTCACCTCACGCAGAGGCTAGGGACCGAGCTACAGCAGGAGACTCAGAATGTGGCCTTGAGACAGACGATGACCCCTCCAAGGAAGCTGCTGAGCTAATGAGCACTTTTAGCCATACTGATGCTAGGGGGCTGGAAGCCACTGAATGAGATCTATCTATCGTCTATCTATCTATCCATCTGTCTATCATCTGCCTATCTGTCTCTCTGTGTAGGCCTGTCTCTCTACATGTCAGTCTGTTTCTCTATGTCCATGTCTATCTAACCACATGTCTCTGTGTTTACCTCTCTCTCAGTCCATCAAACTATCTCTCTACCCATCCATCCATCTCTACCTACTGACTGTCTATGTCTCTCTGGCTGTCTGTTGATCTAACCCTCTACCCTCTATCCATATCTATCTACCCATCTCTATCACTCTATCATCTATCTGATAGAATTTTATTCAAAAACAAGGAAATTTTGCCATTCGTGACCACATGGATGGACCTGGAGGGCGTCATGCTAACTGAAATCGGCCAGGCACAGAAAGGCAAACACGGAAGGAGCTCCCCTACATATGGAATCTAAAGTCAAGTTCATAGAAGCAGAGAGTAGAAGGCGGTTGTCAGGGTTGGGGGGATCGTAAATGGGGAGATGTTTGTAGGACTGTGTGGACGTTCAGTCATACGAGGAGTCAGTCCTGGGGCCCTATCGTCGCATTGCACACCTTCAGCGTATGGGAATTTGGTCCATCGTACCTCCCTAAAGCTGGAAGAAATGAAGAGGCGAGGTGGCTTCAAGGACATGAGAACAAAGGATATGATGCGGTGAGAGGCGTGTCATACCAGCACGTGGAGGACAGCTCCGGAGTCGAGGCAGCCAGCCTAGTGGGGGGCTGTGTCCATAGCCGTGAGTGTGATGGTTGTGTCTTGAATTAACATTGCAAACAGCAGCATGGAGACTGGGGGGCGGCCCCCAGCACTGTCCCGGCAGGTGGCTGGGCTTGCAGACCCAGAGCAGCGGAGGGGAGGGGGGCGCTGCACCAGGACATTGGGTTGTCTCTTCCTTAGGGATCCTGTCCATTGGGCAAGTCACCCCTTCCTTGGGACTGGCCATGTAGAACAGGACATCTGTGAGGCCAGGGGGCCAGTGGGAGGTTCCAGTCCCCTGTGCTCTATCTGCGACAGAGCCTCCTGCCCCTCGACGCCCCGTGCTCCCGAGAGCCCCTGCTTCTCCTTCTCCCCAGGTCTGCACAACTCAGCTTCTCCGCCGTCAGGCATCAGCCTCCCCCAGCCCCACATGTCCATCGGGTGTCCCCACAGCGGAGTGACCGCGCTCTCTCCCAGGATGTGGGAACATGGGCGTCAGCCCTGGCTCTGGCTAATTTTCTCTTCTCCTTCACGTCTGAAAGCTGGATTTCATAGGCTTCACAGGCTAGGAATCATTTCTTGGGTCTCCAGAGCAGCGGAAGACGTCTGGAACTCTGAAACTCAATTTGCAGCAGCACGAAGGACTTCAGGGACACGCCTCTGATAAACCACTCAGGGAGCACACATGTGCGAGGCCGCTGGGTTCCGCCAGTGATTGCAAACATTGCTGTCTTCTTTCTAAATGAAGCCTTTGTCCATTACAAGTTTTAAGAAGTGCTACTAGGACCTTGGTTTGCAGTTGATAATTATGAACGATAAATGATGGTGCTTCCGAGGTTATTGTACTAACTTCTCTCTTTGGGATCGAAATGAGGCCTTCTGTGATGAAAAGTGGAGATGTGTTGCTTGCACTGAATGAAACACATCACCCTGGAGGCTGCGGTCACCATTCTGTGATTCGCACGAGTGGCCTGTCCATGAGATCAAGTGGTGGAAGGAAGCAAGGTGGCCCCAGGCCCATGCGAAGACTTAAGGAGATTTATTTATTGTAGGGTTGTCCTGATCAGGCTCTCCCCTTATTCCTCCTTCTGAACACATCACATACCCTATGGGGGCTGGGCAGGCTGGGTTTCATCTAGCGATTCACCCGTGTAGTGGGCTTTGGCTGTGAGCTCTGTACGTGTCACTACTGTTCACGCATCGAGGACTTGGAGTCCAGGATGGCTTGTCTGTGAGATGGGGGGCTTACAGGTGGCCGCAGGGACATGAGACTCTTGGAGCATGCCTCATAAAGGGCTCAGCTGGGCCAATGTGATAATGAGCCCACAGACACAACCGTAAAACAGGTAGGGCACAGAAGGGATGGGCTCGGGACTGAGCACTGTGGCCCTGACCCCCCATGATGGCCATCAGCACCAGCCAGGGGATGCTGTTACCGGAGAAATATCAAGAAGAGAGGGGGATCGGTGGGGTGAGCTCCCTGAGCCTAGAGCCCAAGGCCAGAGAGGAACGCCGGGCTGTCCCTCACCGAAGCCACGTTCTCTTGCCTCTGCAGGGATATGCAGGGACTGATCCCGGGGTACACAATCATTTCATTGTAAACCTAATAGTGCACACTCAGCCTCCAGGACTCCCATTCCGGCTCAGCCAAGTGCAGAGAAAAGGTGTTTCCTGTATCTCCCAGCCCAGCAAGTGTGGTCTCCAGGATTCCGTCTCATTAGACTGGTGGGGAGGCCTGCAAACAGCCCCCATAGAACACACAGGGACAAAGCCTATGTTTCAGACTGGACCTTTCAGACTTAACATTCTGGCTGAATTCAACTTGAATGCATCAGCTCCCGATATTCCCACGAGGAGTTGTATAGGCTCTCCACCAGTATGCCTGAGCACTGGGTTTCCCTATACATGTAGAAATCACTCGATCTGATCACAAAGGCTAATGGGCCCAAAGAGGGTGATTTATGGAGCTTTGAAAAGAAACAGGGGCTAATATGATTTCTGTGCATTCCCATGGCACATGTCTGAAAACAGGCCCTTCAGATAACCACTTACTAAAAGAGTGACTGCATATTCCTTTGAACTAAAGTACCTTTTATCTCTGGAGTTTAGTTGAAAAAATAAATAGAACAAAAGGAACCAAACGTTGAACTGGTAGAACGGGAAATGAATGGAGGTGAAGACACAAGATGTTATTGACAACGTCAAGCAACCTTCCTCGGGAGCAGAGAGAAAAGAATCAGAGAAGCCTTCGGCACCATTTCCTATTTGAAATCCACACCCTTAGCTTTCCTTTTCAGATAATTATCATATTTATGCACTTCTCCCTCTCTCTTCTCTGAATGGCTTCCAAGGAGCTCTGATTTCCCACAAGTGGTTCTTGGGTGAGCTGCTGGCCCAAAGTAAGAGACACCATCGTGCCAGCCTTCTATGTCGAGAGCTCGGGTCGTCTCTCCTGGTGCCTCAGTTTCTCCTCCTCAGGGGTGGAATCTGGATTCTCCAGCAGGGCAGATCCAGGTGGAGGATGCAGACGAGGGACCAGACGAGGGTTCCAGGAGCTGGGGAAGCTTCTAGCCGGTGTCAGGAGCAGCACTTTGTGTAACAACGATGTTCAAAGGCGATGCAGCAGTATGCATTCCAGCACGGGCTCCTGCCCATAACCTCAGAGTTGACGTTGCGTGTTTCAACGTGTGTGGTGCTAAAAACCGGGCAGGAAGGCTGCTCTTGGCCATTGGCGTGGGACACATATGTGTTAGTTTCACTTGTTAAAATCAGTCCTTTCGCTATATGAGCATTGCAGTATTTATAAAAATAGAAGAGCCCAGAGTATACAAATTAATAGGAAGCATGAGCTGCGAGGACCATCGTCATCTTGGTGGGAAACATGCTTCAGAGATGTTTCCGAGCCGTAACGCTCACGGTTCCAATCCTAATTCTGTCAGCAAATTCTGACCTTCACCTCTGTCTTTCTAGGTTCGTGGTGTTAACAATGGCTCAGAGACGTTCCGGGCATTCGCATGGCACATGCAATTATTGTTTTCAAAAACTATTTTTCTTTCCTTTCGATGAAGGGAGGGGTTAAGTTTTGTAAAAGAAAAGTATAGAAATCCATAAAGTAAAAAAGTAAAGTACTTTTTCATCCACCTATTGTGTTGCCCCCAAATTTAACTCTCCAGATGATTTCCCAGACTTGCCCAGAATGTTTCCTGTGTCTTAACACACACACATGCACAGACATGCTCATGAGAGAGCCAGAGCAAGGCAGGGACCCCACGCCAGGGGAGCCAGGAGCCAGGAGGAAGGGAGAGCCCTGCCCGTGGCTTCTTTCAAACCCTCGTTTCCTAAAGTCCTTCCAGCTTTGGAAACAAACAGGTGGGAAGTGATCTGTGAGCTCTGCTGTGGGAGGGATGGTGGAGAACAACAAAATTGACCAGGAACGCTTCTCCAGGGCTTTGGAGATGGAGAGTGTGGGGTTTTCTGGGAATGAGGCGGGCGGGCTGTGCAGAAGGACACACATGAGTGACTTCGAGAAGATTGCCTTTGATGGGGGAGCCTGTCTGGTGTGTTAAGGAGAAGCCGAAGTGAGGTTAGTGGAGGCAAAGAATAAAAATGAGCCTTCACATTTTATGACATTTTGGTGCTCGAGCTGAAATGGATCAGAAATGACACATTCTTTTTTGTGACATCTGAGAGTTTGGATCCTTTCTTTCTAACCTATCCATAGCCCCGTGGGCTCCGCAAACGTCCAGGCTGCTGCCATGGTCAGGCAATTATCATGCTCTGAGTACCGAGTACCGAGTAAGTGGGTGCTGGTTAGGCTGTGTTAAGTGCTTCGGGTGATGGTTCTTTTTGTTTTTGGAACTCAGTACCAAAACCCGGAATCAGTAGGTTTACCTATTATTTTCATGTGACCCATGTGCGAACAGGCTCAGAGGGATACGTGATGTGCTCGGGGTCACACGGGGTCAGTGTTCAAACTATCTGAACTCCTACTGCCCCATTATCTTTTGGGGAGGTGTGTGGACTGCAGAGTGAGATATGACACATGAGGGGCGGGTCGCTTCCGGCAGCCCGTGGGAAGCGTGTCAGCCTCATAAGCCCACAGTTCTGTGAAGGGTCTGGGTCCTGGTCCCCGAGGTGCTCCCCGTCCCTTAGTCCGAGCCAGGAGGTCGAGGACGCTAGAGACCGCAGGCTCACGGCAGGGGTGTTTTAATTGTGCCTCTGCTGTCTGCAGCTCTCGGACCCTGGACGCGTTATTTCATTTCTCCGAGGTTTGGTTTTGTTCTCTGTGAGAAGAAGACAATGGCCTGTCTCAGCGTGGGCTGCTGTGGGGTGAAAACATACACACATCTGGGAAGTACTTTACCAGACCCCTCACGTGCCTCCCAGGTAGGTAGTGCTTGTGAATATTACCCTGAGGGGCTTCCTGGGGCTTCCACAAAGACCCCCGGCTGGGTGATTTCACATCCCAAGGCTGTTAGCTAGCCTGAGACCCTAAGAGAACTGGTCCCTCCCTCTGAAGACTGTAGACTGTAGAGCAAAAATCACGTAGGGAGAACCCAAAAGAGAAAGGCCAAGAGCCAATAAACATACAAAAATGATATTAAGAAATTGCCAAAATTCAACAAAAAGCAAATGAAGATCATGTGTGCAGAGGAACCTGATGATAGCAACATTTGGGCAGTTGTGAGATGCTGGGCAGCATCCTGGCTGAAGGCTGAGTTGGCATGGGCGAGGCGCGGGTCTGTGGGACAGCTTCTATTACCTTCTAAAGTGGGCGAGCCCTCCGCCTTGCAATTCCACTCGTTCTGATATCTCAAGAAACGGTCACATATCCATAGGTTCTCAAGAGTGCCCACTGTGGCATCTTGTATTGGAGAGAAAAGCTGAAAATAGCCTATGTGTCCATCAAGGACAGAAGGGGAGCCTGATAGATGCCTACATCTCCATGCAATACTTTGAGGAAATACAAATGAGTAGAAAAGCTATAAATACTGATGGAAAAACAAACCCACAAACCAATGAATCTCCTAAAATATACACTGTAGCCCTAGAGCACGTTAGGGGGGGAGTTCATGAAACATGGCGTGTTGTGGGCAGACACTTAGGAGGGTGTGTCTCCTGCACAAGCTGTGAACGCCCCAGCCCCGGCTATCACGTCCATCCAGTGGGAGTGGGGGGATGGATTTGACCTGCCTGCCATTGATTGGTCATTGGTCAACCTTTGCTTGGTCATTCATCTCAGGGGAGGGAGGCTGGTCCGGGAAGGGTATGAAGGTACTGGTCGAGTCAGCTTTCTGGTTCATAGCCAAAAAGAAGAAAAGCAGGGCACCTGGGTGGTTCAGATGGTTAAACATCTGTGTTCAGCTCGGGTCATGATCCCAGGGGTCCTGGGATGGAGCCCTACCTGGGGCTTCTTGCTCAGCGGGGAGCCTCCTTCTCCCCTTCTTGCTGCCCCCTCTGCTCTGCTCTCTTTCTCTCTCCTGCTGTGTCAAATAAAGAAATAAAATATTAAAAAAAAAGAAGAGGAAGAAAGGAAGGATGCGAGGGAGGGAGGACGGGGAAAAGAAAAGGAGAGTGTGCTTTTAATATTTAAAGTTAACACTCATTGAAATATATATTTTATAAGCTTATTGTGCTCATGCATAATTCATTTAAGAAGATGTACTCTCTTGGAAATATGTGTTTTTAATCACAACTTTTAGGAACAAAAGAGCTCTTATACGAGTTCTAAATTAATTAAACTTTGGAGAATTTTAGACAAATCTAATTATTTCCTTCGCCCTTCCTTTTATGGCATAACAGAACAAAGCTATTGGATGATACTTAACTCCAGTTCTAGGGAATCCAAAGATCTTTTAAGCGTCCAAGACGTCGTGGCCTCTTTATTATTCTGAAGCTGAGCTCAGACACTGATCCGTTTCCTCGACCTTTTGGAGGCTGCTGCTTCTCCCAGGAAACGCTGCAGTCTGGAACCTTCCGGCCAGGTCCGTTCTGAATCCGTTCTGTGATGAGGCTGGTCAGCCAGGGAGGAAGCCCGGGGCCACCGCGGAGGATCCCGCTGAACTCAGCATCCGCACGCCCTTCCGCGGGGGGGACTTTGATGAAATCATGGTCCCTTCTGCAGTTGCCGCCCGGCAGGGCCTAACAGCGCTTTAAAAATTCATTCGAACCTCAGCAGTCACTTCGGAAGGGGAAAAAGAAAGTCAAAAATAATGATGCCAATACAGGACACCCACCTGTTTTCATTTAACTGGAAGAAGTCCAGGTTTCTCACAGTAAACTGTTAGTGCCTGATTACAATTAATGAGGCCCTCTATTTTCATCACGTTTCACAAGTAGGCTCTCTGAAGTAGTCTCTGCCTGCTCTTCTCAATGATCATCGCCGCTTTAAGAACTGAGCGATCTCACAGCAAATCTGGAAAAAGGAAAGGATTTCTCCTTTTCCTGCAGCAACAGGAAAAGTCTCAAAACCACGACTTGTTAACCTTCAGATATCACACAACCATCTTAAAGCGTGTCTTGTGTGAAAACGATGTTGAATCACACCCACTGGAAAAAGAGAAGCCCAATTAGATTCACTGGATTCAGGAAGTTTTCCAGCAAGGATCTTCTAGGAGAAGAATGCTTATTTTTCCCCAGCCTTCCTCTAGATGCGAGCTTAACTTCTGTCCGAATCTTACAATCGTGTCAGGTCTTGTAATAATAGAAGAAAAGAGGCAATTATAAGTAGTTTTGTGGACAATTCTTCAGCCAAGTTCTTTTTGGTAAAGGTGAGCTGCATTCCGCGGCTGACTCTTCTGGAAGGGAAACATTTAAATGGACATATAAACTCCTGCTTTCACTCAGATTTCTCCCACAGCAGGCTCCTAATTTTCTCAAGCCAAGTGAGATTTCTAATGCTATATTGGGTCTTCCCCACAATTCTAAATCTAGCCACAGAGAGCTGGAAACATAACAACTTCAAGGTGGGAGGGAGAGCTTTGTTTCTCTAATGACACAATAAACTCAGAAGGGGGAGCAGTGACACGATTCTGTGGGACACATGACGATGGACATTAGTACAGGCCCACGGTGGGCACAAGACCCAAAGGGAGACTATCACAGGCTCTGAGAGGCCGTGATGTGTCAGTGTTGGTCCATGGATTAAAGCAAATGCCCCACCTGCAGGCCGGAAGTCTGAGATCAGGGGCCAGCTGCTCTGGTTCCTAGTTGGTGCCCTTTGCTGGATTGCAAACAGCTGGCTTCTCGGTGCATCTTCATGGGGTGGAGAACACAGGGAGGAGACCATGCCATGCGTGGCGGCTCTGCCCTCACAACGTCATGGGACCCTCATTGCCCCCAAGTGTCTGCCTCCTGATACCATCACTTTGGGGGGATACGACATCAACATATGACTCCTGCGGGGAACAGAGACATTCGGTCCATAACACATCCAGGCCCAAGTTTTGGTTTGAGCACCTGTTCTCACCCCTTGTGTGTGTACCTAGACGTGGACTTGCTGGGTCATAGCACAGTATTGTCACCTGTCAAAGATTCGCACGCTAGACATTAAACTGTAAGGACAGATCTTAGCTGGTCATTACTCCTGCAGTGGTTAGAGAGTCGAACCTAAACTGAGCTCACCGTGGATTTGTACAGAAGTGACCAAGCATTTCAAAATAGAGAAGCAGGACGAAGGTTCAGGGAGGTGGAGCTTGAGGAGCGAGGTGTGGCCCACATGCAAGCCAGCTGGGTTTGTGAAAGGCGCTTATCAAAGTTAAGTGGCTACTGGCCCATATAAAACCGAAATTCTTTCAGAAGATTCGAGTTTTCTCAGGCAGGTACTTTAAAGGGTCAGCCTAGAGGTGTGGCCTTGAGCTATTAGCAACTTTGTTGGTGTTTGTTGGAGGCTTTACAGGGCAAAGTTGAGACCTCATGGAGAAGACACTCAGAGGAACCTGGCCAGTGTCAGAAGAGAGTCTAAGTCGCTGGAAACATCATTTTAATGCACTTGTTAAGGTTGCGGACCTTCCTGTTTTCTGGACACTTCTGTTCTTCTGCAGCCTCTGTGAGTAAATTCATTTAGACGTTTCCAACCTTTTTATGCAGGGCCTATCACAGTCTGGATACTTTTCCGGATAAATAATCAACAGCACCAGGTACAAAAAATCTACCGCCTGTAGGTTACATTCTTGCACTGGGTGGGGGAAGACGATAAACTCATGCACCACTGAAGTAGAGTAGATCATTTTTACTGCTGAGTGGTAACCAAGCCCTACACATACCACAGTTTGTTTGTCATTCACCAGTGGAAGGACATTTAGGTGACTTACAGTTTAGGGTGAAGATAAATAAATCCATATGAACACTCACATTCATAAGTTTGAACATAAGTGAACATACGTTTTCATTTCATTTGAGTGAATGCGGAGAAGCAGGACAGCTGGGTGGAAAGGTGTGTGTATGTTTCACATGATCAGAAACTTCAGACTGTTTCCCTGCTGTGGGGTAGGTAGTGATGTCTCCTCATAGTCTTCGCTGCCATGGCCTTAATTGGTCATTGTGTTGAGCATGTTTTCAGGGGTTCATCTGCCATCTGTCCCATAGGCCAAAGGAATGAGTGGCTGATATGATCAAAAGTATGAATGAAATTAACTGCATTTGAGTAAAACAAGTCAGACTCAAAAGACTATGTGACCTAGGATTTCACTATCATTTGTTCTGAAGGAGGTAAAAATACAAGAAGGCAGAGAGCTGAGTGGCCTGGGCTCTGGGGAGCAAAGGGCTTCCCAAAGGTGGTGGTCAGAGTCAGTGATTTTTAGGGTTATAGGATGCTTCTGCATTTTGAGTGGAGTGGGGATTATACAACTGTGTGCATTCTTCAAAACTCAGAAATAACTAAAAAGGGTGAATTTTAGTGCATGTAAGTTATACTGTAACAAAAGGGAGACATTTTTTCTGAATGGCTAAGATATTAGTAGAGGAAACATCACAGAAAAATGTGATCTTTCAGAAGGTTACAGGTGCTGCAGAGAAACATGGAGCAGGGCAGCGCCACACAGAGCAGAGTATCCAGGGAGTGAATTACGTGGGATAGCTGAGGGCATCTTCACTCAGAAGGTGGCTTTGAGATGGGATGTGGATGGTGTAGGGGGTCGCAGGCACAGTACCCAATTTTTATTTCTATTTTTTAATTTTTATTAACATATAATGTATTATTTGTTTCAGGGGTACAGGTCTGTGATTCATCAGTCTTACACAATGCACAGCGCTCCCCATAGCACGTACCCTCCCCGATGTCCATCCCCCAGCCATCCCTTCCCCTCCAGCAGCCCTCAGTTTGTTTCCTGAGATTAAGAGTCTCTTATAGTTTCTCTCCCTCCCTGGTTTCATCTTGTTTCATTTTTCCTTCCCTTCCCCTGTGATCCTCTATCTTGTTTCTCAAATTTTTCATATCAGTGAGATCATGTGATAAGGTCTTTGACTTATTTCCAGCATAATGCCCTCCAGCTCCATCCACATCATAGCAAATGGCAAGATTTGGGGTTTTTAATGGCTGCGTAATATTCCGCTGCACAGTAACCAATCTTTAAGCAAACGTCTTCTTTTTAAACAAACAAACAAACATAAAGCCTCAACCAAGGACTTTTACCAGCAAATATCTCACCGGGAACAAGAGAAAGGCAAACAACTCTGGGCTTCTGAAACATCAGGTGTAAAAGGGGGAGCTGAATACATATGAGTGGAATCATGGCACCTCGATGTGTGAATGAAGTCAGCCTCGGCGTCGAGATCTCCTGCAGTTCTCATCATCTGTGCCCTTTGGAGCTGTGTCTGCAAGGAACAGCCTATGGACTACCCCTTCAGTCCCCCAGCAAGCGAGCCAGCAAGCCCCTCAGGGATTTTTCCAGCCCCAGTTACTCACCGGGGAATTTTCTCATTAACGTGAAGATGGTCGCGCCTGAGTGTGTGCTTCTATTGCACTATCTGACACTAAAATGTGGGACAAATTTTATAAATAAAAGCAGATTAAAACAAAATAAAAGGCAGTTCATTCCAAACGAGGCACCGTAAACCGAGACGACTGTATATTTATCATTTGAAACAATGTAATTCCGCTCTACAGGAGTTGATTGGCTGTCTGCCAGGTTTCCCACTGCGACAGATAAAAATGAAATATGGTCACATAGAGATCGGTTGAGCTTCTTGGATTTGTGGGTTTTATAGTTTTCATTAAGTTTGGACAATAGTTGGCCATTATTTCTTCAAATATTTTTTTTTTCCTTTTTCACCTCTGTCCCCAGCATTAAACTGCTTGATGTTGTTCCAATGTTGACAGACACTCTCCATTTTCCGGGGTTGCTTTCTTCTCTGTGTTTTGCAGAGGAGGGGGGTGGTATTTTCTCCTGTTATGCATGAACGCTCAATAATCGTTTCTCTCCTCTAATCACATGAATCCCTTCCGGGGCATTTTTCATCCCAAACACTGAGGTTGTCCATTTTAGAAATTCAATGTGGGGGACGCCTGGGTGGCTCAGTTGGTTGAGCGGCTGCCTTCGGCTCAGGACATGATCCCGGAGACCCGGGATCGAGTCCCACATCGGGCTCCCTGCTCGGCGGGAAGCCTGCTTCTCCCTCTCTCACTCCCCTTGCTTGTGTTCCCTCTCTGGCTGTGTTTCTCTCTGTCAAATAAATAAAATATTTAAAAAAAAAAAAAAAAAAAGAAATTCAATGTGGATCATTTTAAAGATCTGCCATCCCTGTATTTTTGGGTTCTCGGACTGGTGATCGCTGCTTTCCTGCTCTTGCACTAATTCTAACTTCGGTGTTCGTCCCACTCGGTTGTGTTGAAGGGCTGTGTTTTTCTGCTTCTTTCCTTACCTGGGAATCCTGTGCGGTTAAGTCACTCTGTAGTAGTCGGATCCTTTTGGGTCTTCCTTTTGTGCTCTGTGGGGAGGGACAGCTATCTGTCCTTCACTGCCCAGGCAAAGCCCACCTGAGGGCCACCCACACCCCAGTGCCCATCAGTGATGCAGTCCTCCAGTCTGGAGAGCGGGAAGGGGCCCTGTTCTCACTTGGACACTCTTACCAGGCAGCTTCTCTCTAGATCTTTTGGGTAGTTCTGTCCTCAGCCTAGGAAGTTTCGTTACACGGTTGCTCTGACCAGCATCTGACTCGATATTTCCTGCCCCATCCCCCACTCCCCCCATTGCCCCATCCGTCATGCACATGCAGGTCAACAGGGCTCCCCGTGTGCCTCTCTGGCTTCTCTTGGCTACTCTTCCTTTGACTCCTAGCTTCCCGGCTTTCCCTGGGCTATCACGTCCACCTCCTCTACTAGGACTTCTGCCAGACTCTGCATTCCTCAGTTTCCCCTTATACGGCACAGACTGCAAACTCACCCAAGGGGGCAAGCAGAGCAGCTAAGTTGGTTGGTTCTTGTCTCGCAAGAATCCGTCTTCTTTTGTGATGCTCAGTGTCTTTCAAATTATTGTTTCATGAGTTTTAGTTTTTTGGGTTTTTTTGTTTTGTTTTGTTTTGTTTTTTTGGTTGTGACTTTCCGCAGTGAGAGGTTTAACTCGGTTCCTCTATTCCATCCTGTCCAGAGTGGAAGTCCTTCACTTATTTTTAAATGGTGTGAAAGGCCAGACACTTGCTGAGGCTGACAGTTCTCACACTCCTTCTTTATCTTACCTCAGTTTGTCATTTTTTAGTAGCAAACTGATATTTACCCACCGTTTCTCCAACTTTGCCTTTTGACCATAACAAAGTCATTTTAGGAGATCTATGTCTTCAAAAATAGTTCCACATCCTTCTTTTATGACTGCTGATCAAAGTGGTAGAAAAATTCGTTTGTTAAAATCAATACTCAAGATAGGCTCTAAACTTAGTTAGAATAAAATTCAACCCCCAAAAAACTTAAGAAATTTGTGTTCAGTCTCTTGAGGGACTGGAAGCATCCTTCATTTCACAGTATAATTCAATATACATGCTAGACATCCCAGGTAGCTGCTCCAAAGCCATTCTCCACCATCTTCTCACTTGTCTTTGGAAAAGCAAAAAATATTTCTCAGGTTCCCTTGTAATGCTGAATCATTATGGGGTCCCCTTGGAGCTGAGAACCCTGAGGACAGGAAAGTAGAAATCCCTAGAACAGGTATTCTACCCTACTTAATCCCTCCCCCCACCATACACAAGCAAGAGAACTTTACAAGTCCCTCCTTTTTTTCTTGCAATATAGCTGTGATGTCTGGAGATCCAGCAGCCATCCTATGACCATGAGGACAAATGTCACATGCTGATGCTATTGGCTGAGTCAACAGAACAGCCATAAACTGTCTGTGTCTATGTGAAAACAGAATTCGTTCACGTATTTATGCCACCGTGGCAGAGATTAGGGTTCTTTCTGGATAAACACAAACCTGATGATATCTCATCCTCCCTTATAAATAAACACATGACATCTTTGCACTTAATTTTCCCTCAAGGAACTCCTAAAATTCACATTTTTTTCCTGCAAACCTTTCTCATTTTTCACAGAAGGACTCCGCTTCCTGTCTATAAAAAGGCAGTGGTGTATCCCAGAAGGACAGTGAGTTTTAGAGTTTGATATATGTAGGCTGAGTCCTGGCTCTCATCCACTTTTAGTTGAAACAGAGTGTCTTAGTTGTGATTTCCTGGCAGCATCCATCAACCTTGCATTGGTTACTTTATTTCTCTTTTGGTTTGCGTCTGTGGAATCACATTCATTATGGAGATAGAGAATCATTAAAGAGCCTAACCCCAAATCATATGATCCTATAGTCTTCAGGAACCCAAGTACAAGAAGATTTTTGCTGTGTGACTCGGCTTAGGTGAGGAGAGTTTACAGGAAGGGACCCGTCCCCAGATGTGCTCTGGCTGTTTTCTGTTGGTCCTTCTCCTCCTTACCCTTGGAACACCCTAGCGAAGAGGAGGGATGAATGGATCATTAAGCGGGAATGAGTAACACTTGGCTGTATGGGAACCGCCGCAGTGTGGACTCTGGTCTCAGAGACAGTCTGCTTCTACGAAGGGAACCAAACAATCCAGTAAACTTGGCTCATCTGAGCCTCTGCGACATTATGGTCTTGCAAAATAGTATCAAATTGTCAAAGCCCAATTGTTCCCATGATTATGTAAAATAATTGAGTTATGTTGGCTCAAGCTAATAAAATAAACTTCTCATGCAAAATGTATCGATTAATAAAAGATGAGCATTTCTAATTCAGGTGTTGTGGCCAATCTGAATCCTAATCAGTTTTATTTATTTCACTCACACAAGGCTTTTTAAATTTGAGTTTAAAAAACATAATTATGATTTAGCACACTCCTGGACAGTTGTTGAACAGCAATGCTGATCACGTGGGTTTTTTTTCTCCCAGTTTTTGATTTTCAAAAAGCATTTCATTAAAATGAGTTTTGCACCAGGGTTCAACCACCGAATTGAATCTTCGGCAAACGGCACATAATATGCCACCTGCTTGTCGCATAGTTTAAAAGACTCTCTTTACATATTATCAATCAGTGTCTCTGAAAAGCATCCCAGTCCCTCGGTGTTGGGGAAATGGGGGGGTCAAGATGGCATGACTGCAGAAATAACCTCAGAGCAAACTCAGGCAGAGCACATAGTTCTTTTCAAACCGTTCTTTAAACTCTCTGGGTTTTATTGGGAAAAAAAAAAAAAAAAACCTAATGAAACCCTTGGCATCCCAGAAATAGCTTGGGCCAGAGACAATGGCTTCTGAAGAATCCTTTACTGAGAGTCTTGAATGCTGTGGTCAGTTGGCCAGATGCAGTGTTCTTAAACACTCCCCTGCACCTGCTTTTCCAGGTGACTCTCTGGGAAGGAGCACCTGAGAAGCCGCCCAGGTGCAGCACAGCATGAGCGCATTACAGAAAGGTCACTGAAAAAATTAAAGCCCGTGTGGACACGGTTGGTTTACTGGGGGTATCTTATAACCTACCCTGTGTACACAAAACTGGAGTGATATGCTATTCAATTTCCCTCTGGTTAAAAACTCATTTGCAATCAATTCCACCCCCAGATTTTCTCTGGCTTTCTAATTCTGGTACAATGCTTGGCGCAAAAGGCTCCCCAAAGCCGCTGTGGTTCAGGTTTGGAGGTTTTCTTCCTTCCATTGTGGGATCACTGTGACTGCAAGCCCCCCACGGGAGGCAGTGACGGAGGAGAACTTGCAAGTATAAGACTGTGCTGCCTTCTCCGTGTAAAGAGGATTAGTGGGGAAACACACTGTGTTTTGCTTTTTGAGTCAGAGACCGATTGCCCATTGTCCAGTCCAGATAATGAGTTGTGTTGCTTCACAGCTAGCCGGTGAAGCCAGGCTGCAAGTTAGGGATCCCAAGGCGGGAGGTTAAGTAGTCTCCTACCACACGTAGCTGGCGGCTGAACATCAAACATCGCTTCCTACATCAGTCCTTTCAACAAACATCGCTTCCCGCGGCAGAAATAACCTCGGTGCAATACGGCGGTGGTCTTGCCCCCGTTAGAACAAAGCTTTCAATATCTAGGACACCTCTTTGCCCTCCTCTATCAATGGTGCAGAAATTAATTTCGGTTTTATGATGATAATACATACACACAGCGGGTTAAATGTCCACTTGGAGCTCATGGCGTGTGGCGTACGCTCACCCGCACGCTCTGTGCGTCGACAGCAGGGTCCGAGCGCAGCCCTGGAGTTGCCTTCGCGCACCTGAATCCACGGGCCATCAGCCATCTGGTAACTGAGACTTTCAGCTGGTGGCTTTCACGGTGATGTCTAGCCAACGCTGAATAAAGGAAATGAAGTGAGCTTATCCATTTCAGTTTTCCCAAATGTCCCTCAAAGTGACACTAACACTAAACAAAATATACAGACTTCTTTCTCTGAAAAGGTCCCTCTCACGCCAGCACGAAGCTTGGTGCTCGTCTCACCTGGAGCAGGGGGTCTCTGTCCCCACAAGGGAGTGCTGAAAACATGGACTGCAGTGTTATAGAGGCCCCTATCTCCACCCTGTCCTTGCCATCTACTTCGTGGTCCTGCGGTGTCCCCAGACACCTTAAATGCTCAAATTCCTCATCCGTAGTGCCTGGGAAGGGTAGGTGAGAAGGGGGAGCAGCCGGCCCCCCGCTGTGTTCAACACGCTCACCGAAGGTGGCAAGGGGGGTGTGACCCCCGGAGCTTCCAGAAGACACCTGACCCAGTTCGGCCATCCAGGGGAGCTGAAGGACTCAGGCTTCTCAAACACACATGAGGGGAGTAAGAAGAAAGAGCAGGGCTGCTTTCTGATGACCAAAACCAGATTAAATGTGACTGTTTTATTATAGATGCTTAAAAAAACAGCATTTTCTTTTTTCCTTTTTACTGTGGTAAGAACACCAGCCCGAGATTCTCCCTCCTCATGGGTTTGTGGGTGCACATAGGGTTATTTAGAAACACAACATTGCACAGCAGAGCGCGAGGACATCTTCGTCCTGTGTGACTGACTCCAGGCCCTGCAGAGAGCCGAGCGCTGTCCCTGGTGGTCCCAGTTCTGTTAGCACAGCCAGGATGTGGAAACAGGAAGTGTCCACGGACGGACGGATGTCTGCGCGTGGTATAGCCCTGCACTGAAATATTATTCAGCCTTAACAAACGAAGGAGATTCTGGGTTTTGCATAGGAGACAAGACAGGTCAGCCTGGAGGACACACATTCCATGAAAAAAAAGATTCCTGAGGAATCTTTAAGAGCCAAACTTGGGGTGCCTGGATGGCTCAGTTACTTAAGCGTCAGACTCTTGATCTCGGCTAGGTCATGATATCAGTGGCATGAGTTCAAGCCCCATGTTGGGCTCCTTGCTGGGAAGGAGGCTACTTTTAAAAATAAAATAAAATAAAATAAAATAATAAAATAAATAAAATAATAAAATAAATTAAATTAAATTAATTAAATAAAATATGAAATGTAATAAAATAAATAAAATGCAAAACTCACAGAAGCAAAGAGTAGAATGACGGTTACCAGGAGCTGGGGGACAGGGAAAATCAATGCGTATAAAACACTATTTTCTGTTTGTCAATTCATTCACTTTGCCATGGATTCAGTTTGGAGAACGACAGAAAATGCTCAGAAAAAAAGTAGGCTTTTGGGGATAGGGGCAAAGCTGGGAATAGTGATATTAGGCCCAGGTGTGAATACGAGACAGTTACAGCCATCCAGGGTCAGCTCAGGGACAGATGTGTCCCCAAGAATGGAGACCAGACAGACAGAAAGAACTCAAGCCCTATTGAGAAATATTGAGCACCTAGAACAATGAGCCTGGAGCCGTTCTTCCTCCGGACTTCCTGCTAGCTTAAGGGAACAGTGTCCTTGTGATCCACCCAAACTTGCAGACTGTGGTTATTTATTTATAGAGTAAAACCTAACACAGGTTATGGGTAGCAAAGCCAGGGAGAGGGGATTGGCCTTTGTTATTTTGGATTCATATTTATTGATGGGAAGAAGGGTGGGAAAGTAGAAGAAATTATTCCTAAATTTCTGAGTATTCACTGCTCCCAAGGGAGTGATGTCACTTAAGTTTCATGTAGACATGTGGCCCAGATGTGGGTCACAGAAGTGGGGTTTTGTTCTTATGCAGGCATGTATTCCAAAAGTAAGGAATTTGTCATCTTCCTCTGAAGACTGAAGATGTCCCAAAATGGAGTCCCATCCCAGATGCTCCATTTTAGCCAGGGTGTGGACTCCCTGCTGATGACCACAGTCCCCACTATTCCCTATTGCCTTACCAGCCCCTACCGCTCATTCACACTGCTTTACTTGGCACCTGATGGCATTTTTGTTTACGACCTATGTAAGTCATTTAATTTTATTTTTCATCTTCTTTTTTTAAAGATGGATGTATTTATTTTAGAAAGAGACAGAGCGGGGGCGGGGAGGAGGGCAGAGGGAGAGTGAGTGTCTTACGCAGATTCTGTCTGGAGCACAGAGCCCAACATGGGGCTCGATCTCACAACCCTGAGATCATGACCTGAGTTGAAACCAAGAGCTGGACGCTTAACCAACTGAGTCACCAAGGCGCCCACATATAAGTCATTTTAAATGTGTGTCCTGTTTATTGCCTTCATTGGAAGGTTTTCACCACCAAATATCCTGCATTCTAATTTTCTTCCTTTAGGCACACGGGTATTTGTCAAAGAGTACAAAACCCTGGCAACTGGCCAATTCAATAATGGAGGAAGAAATGAGTACGAAATTTCTCTTAAGTTTTTAACCCTCTAAGGACAAATAAGGAAGAAATATACTTTTAGGAGGCGAAAGTTTAATTTACATTTGTCTATTATTTTTAATTGACATTTATCCTGAGAGTTAGCTCGTAATTGGGGAAATAATATTTGAATGGGATCAAAATGATGATTTTATAATTTTTAATCATTTTACCATTCTGAACAGAATCGTTACTAGTGCTGTAAAGGTCTGTTTTTTAATGGCTGACTTTGATTAAGCTAAAAGTTTTTTAAGGGTAGGGTGTGAAATTTTTCCTCCTTAATATATTTATGAAAGCAGTAAAAAAAAAATTATAGAGCTGATGTGCCACTTCAAAAGCCATTAGAGAAGGCTGATCCTTACCTAGTTCTATTTGTAACCATATTTAGACTTTAAAAGCCACCTGTGGTTTCATGCTGGAATGGAATGGGGAGTTTTCTATTAGGAGCCACTGAAAATCCCATCATTGACCACTAACCATCACTGCTTCAAAGATGCTGGGAATTTAAAATGGGCTTGGGTAGGAGGAAACTTCCAATTTCTGTGATCTCTTAGGCTTTCTCGAGGACATGATTTAAAGTGTCTCAGGTACACACAGATGGTTTTAAAATGGTTTGCATTTTGATTAAGGATGGGTGTGCTTTAATTATAACATGGTCACATTCCTTTCAGGAGAAAACCTCTCTCGCTGTTATTAGGTGCTCAGGGCCACAGAAAGCCCTGACATGGGCTCTCCATCGGTTGGTCGCAAGGAGAGACGTTTCTGTGAGAGACGAGGACGTCCTCTGCTTCCTACGGGAAGGCACAATGGAACTCATAAAGAAGCTGGTCCTTTATAAGCCACGAGTGCCTGTGGCTTAGGAACTGGGATCCACCGAGGGGAACAATCAGAGATTTTTTTGATCGTTAAGAATATTGTCTGCTGCAATGTGGAACAAAGATGGAGAAATAAAAATCGTTCTTTATGGCTCAATAAGGATGAGGATTTGGAAGGCTGACTGAATGAAGGTGTCAAGTGATAGTGTAAGGATTATACATGATTTACCTATAGGAACTAAGGAAGTTGAGGGCACAGGTGGTTTGCCAGTTAGGAATTCTGTTCAGTTGCAATCAACATAGATCTCCTCTGAATTAGGGGTTTATTTTTCACTCACATATCACGAAGTCCAGAGGTAGATGGTGGGGCTGGTGCAGTGGCATCTCCCTGCCACCAATAACCACATACATCCTGTCCTTCTCTCTCTTTCCTGCCACTTGTGGTCCCTGGCTTATACTATCCAGATTACCTCAATATCACAAAATGGCTTCTGTGACACCAGCCATTTCTTCCATGTTCCAGGCAGGACAGGGGAGAAGGTGAGAAAAACAAAAGACTATCTACCCTTTGGGCTGCAGAGGACAACATACAGAGCTCTGTGAGCATCAATCTTTTACACAGCACCTGCCTGAGGTCTACTTGTTCTATTTCTTAGTATTTGTTGATAAGTTGATATATTATTGTACTTACATTTTTTTATTTAAAAAGGGACTTTTATTGAATCCTAAATGGAAATATTGCTCTGTGTTTCCATAAGAATGAACACAATAAAGATGAAAAAATCTATAAAATTCCAGCTATATTGTCATACTGCCCAAGTTCTGAGCATGTATCGGGCTCCATTTATTACACTGGAGATTAGAAAGTGTTAAAAAGATGCAGTCACCAATAAGACTATTCCTCTGTGTCCCAGGAAGCCTCAAGGAGGTTGCTAATGGAGAATAAATCCCCGTAATGTTATGGCTGCTATCCCCTGAAATCACCTTTCATTTCAGCCATCTTGGTTTAAACCTTAGGTTTAAACCTTACAGAGCTAGGACCGCTGATTGGGTCCGACAGTTTCATTGGTGGATGAGAAATGCAGCCCATGTCGGGTCTGTGGTTTTTCTCTGATTTCTGGCAAAGGAAGCACTGACACATGTCGCCCATCTCCAAGTTCATGATCATGCCAGTGCACCTCCTCCCCTTTGTCACCTGCAAGATATAGAGGACTTGTGAAGTCCCTGGCTCAGACCGTACGGCGCCATGAGGATTTGAGAACCCACTGTGTGCCCAGACCTCTGTAGGTGATGGTATCTCCCCAAGTGGCCGACCTAATGGTCGATTTGTTAGAAAACAAAACAAAACAAAATCAATTCCAATGTAAAGAAAATCCCTGTGATTTACTTCAAATGCAGTAACAGTCCACTGATTTCTGAGAATGGGACTAGGGGTTGACTCACAGGTCTCATCCATTAAAGAGACCTTATTTGTCGATCGGACTCAGTCCCTTCATCATGAAGCACATTATTTCTCTTCTCTGTAGATGATAGCATCTAATTGAACTGGCAGAGAACGAGAATACACAGAGGTAAAAGAAATGCTCCCTGGCTTCATTTCTGCCTATAGAAAAAAAAAAATCAATGTATCTTTAAGTCAGACTTGATTATCATTTTGTTACATTGCAAAACACATTTCTGAGAGTCTAGTTAGCCTTTTGAGACAGCGCATGAAATATTAAAATGTAGCCAGACTGTGAACATTCAGCAGATCCTGAGACCCTATTTGTACTGAAACTCTCATTAACTTAATGGGAACAATGCCCGGGAGCCTGGCCTCCAGTTAGGACGAAGGGTTACAATGATGTTTCTCTATGATTTTTTTTTTCTTCTCAAATTCATAAATCAAAGCTGAGGTTTAAACATTACAGAGCTAAGACATTAATAGAGGTTGGAAACAGTTCCATTCCATAGATACTGGCTAATGGGTGGGGATTCTTCGTGGGCTCCGTCTTCTGGTCAATTATCCAAGTGCATCCTTCCAAGACTTGGGCATGAGTCCATGACTTGAGTAGCAAGAGATGATCCTTCTGGACTTGATTGTAAAAAATATTGAGAACTGACAATCGCCAGCCCCATCAGGCAAAACTCACCAGTGTACAGTGAACTCGTCTGGAACAGCTCACTGCACATCAAATTCAAGCCCCATCCCAAATCTAGTGGTCTTATCTGCTACCTGGAGGCTGAATCTGCCCCTGAGACCTGTTCCTTTTCCACTTTGCTTTATGCCCCACTGACCTGCAAAATACTAGGAAAAAGTGAGCTACTGGCCACATTTCAAAATGAGGATATTTGGCATCATATTGGGATATGTCTTGGCACTCCTGGGACTTTCGGACCCATGTTTCCTCAGGGTACGGTCACAACCTTGGGGATTTCAGACCAGTGTATTCATTTCCTGGGGAGGTGCATCACTTATCCAAACCTTAGTGGCTTCAAAGAACAGAAACTGATACTCTCAAAGCTGCAGAGCCCAGAAGTCTGCAACCAAGGAGCCTGCAGGACTGAACTCCTTCCAGAAACTCCAGGGGAAAAATCTGCCTCATGTCTTCCAGCTCCTGGAGGCCCTAGTGTGGCCCTCGGCTTGCGGCCATGTTCCTCCAGTCTCCGCCTCGGCCCTGTGTCTCTCTGTGTCTCACATCCTCTCTCCAATTGTATTGGACACAAATTGTTGCAGTTGAGGACAGACCACTCTAAATCCAGAATGTTCTCATGCTGAGATCCTTAACATGATTATACCTACAAAGACCCTATTTTAGCATAAGCTTCATAGGTACCAGGTGACGAGTTGGACATACCTTTCAGGGGAACCTTATTCAACCTGCTGCAATGGGACCTGGGGTCTCCAGCATCCTGTAATCATCTCTATTCCTTTTTGTCTTATTTCTGGCTACATTTGCCTTTCTACCTGCTCCATGCATGAATCAGAATTTTCAGAACACTACATGGCTTTCAACTGTTGAAATGAACAAACAAAGTTGCTCAAGAAAGAGTTACAGAGGCAAGGAAGACTATTCAAGTTGACTACAGTGAGGTAGAGAGAGAACTCGGTCAGGGCTCAACTGCCCAGCCAATAAGTGTTCCTAAGAGCAGGGGGAGGCTACCTTCAGTCGCTTGCCCTTGCTAATTGACTTTTCAAAAGAATGTGTGACGTGTCACCATTTCCGTATCTTCAGGAGAGAAGAGAGCTTTGGAGCTTGGAACAAGTTGGCTGGGGTGGGGGTGGGGTGCTATTTTCCTTTAAGATCACAGTACAGAGGGATGGCTCCCAGCTCCTGGGGAAAGACATTCCTCCCGGCCCCCAAACTGAATGGAGGCTTTTGAAAAAGTTTTGCATCTCAAAGGAACAAAGACAGAATTTACAATGGCAAATTCTCTAAAGTCCTTGCGCTAAGAAAAGAGAAGCTGGGACTAAGAGACTAGGGTGTGGGGGGGTATTTGATGAGTCAGGCAGAGGCCAACAGGAAGGCCATCTCGGTGCTGGGTCCTACCTGAGCCCCTGGGTGACATTTATTTGATTCGATGATTTCCGCTTCCTGGACTCTGCTAAGCCTCAGTTTCTTCATCTGCAAAGCAGAAGAATAAAATTACCTGTTAACTAGGGCTGCTAGAGGAGGTAAGTAAGATCATATAGGTAAAGTACTGCAGGGACATGGAAACGTGAACATGGGGCACCCAGATCCCCCACCCCAACCCAACCTGATGGGCAACCCTAATGCCTTTTGACCCAGCCCCCTTTGAAGACGGGAGTGGCCATTTGACCCAACCCAGGTCAACAAAAACTAAGCATGGAACTCCGTGGGGCATTTCTCCGCACCCTCATGCTTTGGGATAAGTGGGGATATGTGACCGGCAGGTCCTCTTCCACATCTTTCCGCCCTGAGTAGGACTTGATGGCTGGAGATGCAGCAGTCATCTTGCAACCATAAGAAAAAAGCCCAAGGATTGCAAAAGCTTTCCCCTCCATTTCTTTTAATTGCTGCGCTACTCCCAACAATCTACTTTATTATGTGAGAAAAATGAATCCCTAATTTTAAAGCCACTATGATTAGTTTAACTGTTACTTGCAGATAAACTCTGGTAGAAGATATCAATGTGGTCCTCACACTTTGTAGGGGATTATGCCTTGCTACACACACAGCTGCCTCTTCTACTAGATTTAAAGATCTTGGAGACAGTCCCAAGTCTTACTGACCTCTATAATCTTCTAAGTGCAAAGAAGAAAGAGTTGCCATAGGGTTCTTGAAGGGATAGATAGTCTTATGAATACCAAAAGTCTTAATTGAATATAAAATTTAATTTTAAAAATAGTCATAAGCACTCACTGTGCCTGGGCCTGACCATTAAAGAATAAATAAAACTTAACAAAACAAACCGAAGAAGAAACCAGTCTCTGCCCTCAAGAAGATCACAGCCTTCCTGGGGAGAAGATGAATTTCTCTAGCACAACATGTTTGCTGTAATAGAGACATAGCAGAGGGTAACAAGAGCTCAGCCACTTACAAAGACGTTGCATCCACTGAAACCAAAGAATGTTGACTTATCTCTTACAAAGCCCAAAGCTCCAGCGGTGGGGAGTGGGGGTCCAGAGTTGGCAAAATCAGCAGCTCAGTGATGTCTGCCTATCCCAGCTTCCTTTCATCTGTCTGCTTGGCCACCCTTGGCCTCGGAGCAAGATGGGGCCAGGAACTCCAGGTGCTGCAAACCAACATGAAAATCTTTTTGTAAAGAAAACAGGACATGTCTTCCCAGAACTCTTTTTTAGGAAAGAAAACACTTTCTTTTTTTTTTTTTTTCCTGGAAGCCTCAATCAAATTTCTCCATATGTCTGGTTTAAAAGAGTAACAGACTAGAGTCACATATTCACTCCCGAACTTGTTGCCCCACAGCAGGTGGGTCTGCCCAAAGCTGAGACCTGGAACCTATCAAGACTCATCCAGGAATGAGTAAGGAGGCAGGGGGTTCTGGACATATAACTAAAACTTTTTACTAGAGATAAGAGTAATGAATGAATTACGCACTTCGTGAAAGTTCCAGATATCTAAGCACATATTACATTAGACTACTAGAGAAATGATGAAGCATTCTTTGACTTCATCCATCACATCAAAGATTCCTACGGCTAACATTTTGATTCTCAGAATGTCTGTGTGTGTGAGAGAGAGATGCAAAGAAGAGATGAAGGCTATTTCATATTATTTCAATAGATAAAGCCCTTGAAACTAAAACAGGGATTATTTCAGGGAAATTCAGCTCCCTTCTGGGGGACTGTGAATCTTTTCCCACAATATTTACTCAACAACATTGTATTGATTTCTCTCTATGTGCCAGGCATCTTCATTTGAAGAATGGAAACGTAAAGAATGGCATTACAAGCCGTTTCCTCTACAGAAAACTCGAAAGATCCAGGCCAGCAGACAGCCCTGGCTCATTAAATCCACACCTATTTGCTCCATCCATCCCCATCATTTGTGCTTTGGTAGAAATCACAAATTTGAGAAACATGCTTTAACGTG
This sequence comes from Spilogale gracilis, assembly GCA_004023965.1. NCBI lineage: Eukaryota > Metazoa > Chordata > Mammalia > Carnivora > Mephitidae > Spilogale > Spilogale gracilis. The sequence continues at coordinate 75,393 of PITA01006706.1, forward strand.
AATAGGGTCAAGATGCCTTTGCTGTGTTGGAGGAATCTTTTAAAAGAAGGAACCTGGGAGACATTGAGCAAACACTCGGGAAGGAAGGCTGGCGAGGTCACTTGGTTCATACAGCTTGCTCCAGGCAAAAGAATACAGGATGCTGTCCACGTTCAGGCTCCAAAGGGGCTCTCACCTGCCCCTCATGCACAACCATTTGTATGGAACTCCATTGAATGCACCTCTAGAGATGACAGTATGGCTCCTGGCCCTTCCTCGGTCATCTACACACATCCCAAGGCGCTCAGTTCCTGTCCTTGGGCTGGAAGTTCCAGGGCTTGAGGGTAGGCTCTGGGAGGTAAGACCTGCCTCCGACTTCAGTTTCTGTCTAGTGCTTTACCAAATATCCTAACCCAAAGTTAAGTTTTCCCTCTGCTGCCTCCGGTGGCTCTAGTCCTTTTGCCATGAGGTACTGAGCGTGACCTCGGCCTTCCAGAATAGGGGCGGGGCGCAGGCATTCTGTAAATGGTCTCAACCCCACATTGAACTGTTGGTTCTTGTCCTATTCTGCCTCCTCCTCCCTGTCTCTTGCATTTCATTAGATCTAGATTTCACTTGCTTCCAACTGAGGGTATTTCTAGAAACCTGAGAGAGTCTAGAAAATATATGGGCCCATCTTTGGTAGCAGTTTGAACAAAGTAGAAGAGAAGATTCTCAAATCATTTTCTCATGCAGTAGATTTCAGGAGAAAAGGCATTATTTCAGGTCCTTCCCTGTGTGTCCAGCTTCCAGCTCGAGAGCTCACAATATCACGGGCCGTTCCTATTAACATCTGTCAGAGAGGAACAATCCAGGCAACGGCTTTGATGGTTCCATTTATTTTTGCTAAAATATTTATGCAAATTTAATTTATATGCAAATTAACCCCTTTCCTCTTGGCCCCTAGGTATCTGTGAAAGCCGCCATGTTGCCGCTGGTGCCTGGAATTTCTGGTTGGAAAATGACTTATGCCAGAGTTAGACTCCATGCAAAGGCTCCTCTTCCCATGGGACTGACTCTTCCCCTCCCACTCTCAGAAGTCCCAGTGATGGAGCAGTGTCATCTCGATGACAGCTCTTTTGGCTCAATGACAAACCAACAAATCCAAGGTATGTCTTCTTAATTTAAGCCCATGTTTGTATACTGGAGACTACATGAGTTGCGCTTCTGAGCACATCAGGTAAAGCATTCCTTCCACAGCTAACTGTTTGAATTAGGTTGTTCCAAACATTCTTCAAGTGTCAAAACAGTCATAGGTAGGAGCAGATGCATAGGAGTGGGCTTTTCGAAGTGACCCATAAGGATGTCTTGAATGTACTTGAATGATCCTTTCTGTGACTATTTAGCAGTGGACAGTATCAGGTGTGTTCATTCAGTTGTAGTTGCTCTCATTTCCTCCTCAGTTAGATTACTATTTCCAGCCAACATACCAGTATATAAAAGTCTTCACCTCTTACTTGATTTTCCAGAAGTATTAGTATAACAACAGAAAATGTGAAAAATAGGCATTTGTAAGAAATATATACCACAAATACAGCGTGTGGAGGTTTAAGAAATATTGTAGATCTGCCTGCCCTTAGGAAAATCTTACTGCAGATGACTCCACTTCCTGAAATCAGTGATAAAGTACTTTAAAAGGCCTCGAGTGTTTCCCAATCAGGCACAGTTAGTTAAATAATAGCCAAAAGCTTATTCTATCTTATTTTTTATGAATAACAGAGACAAATAACAATAATGAAGCTTACAATTTACTGAGCTCTTTCTTTGTACCCTCCTATTTACATGCACCATTTTATAAGATTGATTTACCCTATAAGATAACGTTCAATTTCTTTTGCAGGAATTGGTGTAATGGGGAGGTGACATAAATTGTCTGAATTTAGATTAATCATAAGCGGTAGTAATAGGGTTTAAACCCAAATTGACTTTGACTTCAGAGGCTGCACTCTTGGCAGCCACATTCTAACCAAGACCCTCAATGCAAGATGAACCCTTGGTGAAGACAGTGGTGTCCCCTGGTGACCCTACCAAAAGAAATCTCTTTCATAAGGCAGGAAGTTGGATGAAGAGTGAAGATTGGCCATTGGCTTCTCCTCCTTGCAAACAAAGAACTTCTCCTGGTGCAATCCGATTGACCTCTGATATGGCTGTTCTTTTGTCTTTATTACCCCTCAGATAGATTGTGAATCAATTTACAGAAAAAGAGGGGACAAAAAGTCCAGATCTTCAGCACTGCTGTCCATGGATGACTGTCTTCCCATCCTTACTGTGTTCTCTGGCCATCATCCCAGAAATTGTGATCAATCATTCAATGCAACAATGCACTCATTAATATCTGGAAACAAAACAGAGTTCATGCCGGAGTTTCTAGACGGTCCACGGCCAGAGGACCTTCCAAACCACCTCATTGTCACTATTAATACCAAGAACCAGAATTCAGAAGAATCAAAAGCATGTATTCTTCTTAAATAATACTTAAATTTCATTGAAAATCATCATTGAGTATTTTTAATGTTTTTATAGGAGTTACTTAAATGGAATGAGAATCAAGAATTTAAAAGGTTTGAGAAGAGAGGAAGAAAGATCATCTGAGATGGGTTATCTTTGAAGACAAAACTACTGTTATTTCTATTTCGTTCCTTCTAAAGAGAGAAAGTTCTCTTTCATTCATATCCCAAATCCTCACTTCCCTCAAAAGAAGAGAACCCAAGAGGCTATCTGCAGAGCGTAGGGCGTGGATGCTGTGGTTGGGGAACATGGTAGCCTGCCTTGTATCATTTTCAAGGACACTGGGAAGACTAAGGAAGGCAGTTGTGGTCAGAAAAACTTAGCTTTGGGGAGCAGCCAGGACTGACAGGGTCTCCCAAGGCAGGAGATGCCTGGTCGAGGTACCTATAAGCAAGGCAAGAGATAGAATCTACAAAACCACTGACACCAAAGTTGAATAGACATCGATTCCTAACATCAGCTGATAATATTAAAAAAAAGTAGAAAGCACACAAAGGATATTCACTTTTCTTGGGAGATGAAGTGGATAAGAACATCAGAAGGAACATGAATAGGCCATTATGCCTTTTTCCTACAAAAGTTTCTAATATTCTCCATAAATCATAATTCCTTCTATCCATTTGAAACAAAAGTAACTTTACTTTAGCAGAAGAATTAGGTTTAGAGATTGTGTGTGTATGTGAATATATATATTTGCTCTTTCCAATCAATGCCTCCAGAAAGAGTCAACCAAAACCAAGCATCCAAGATGGTGGATTATCCAAAACTTCTAACTAAGTTATTTAATTCTGGGGAAAATACAATAAAGGACATTCAGCATGGATCACAAGTCTTATTATCTCATTAGATGAAAATCTTAGGCATTACAGATTTTGATGAAGCATTTTTAAGCAGTCTCATTGCTATATATTTCACCTTAACACACGATTCACCCATTTTAATGGTACAAGTGTGATCGTGTTTAGTATAGTCACATAGTTGTGCCCCCACTCCCACAATAAATTTAAGAACATTTTCATTCCATCAAAAATCATCCCCATAGCCCTTAATTGTCACCCCTCAATCTCTTCATCCACTAGTCGTCTTCATCCCTAGGCAATCATGGTTCCATTTTCTATCTCTCTGCCTATTCTGGACCTTTCCAAAAAATGGAAATCATTTAATATATCCTTTTTTATGATTGGCTTCTTCTACTCAGATTAATGTTTTCAAAGTAGATTCCCATAACATGTATCACTGATTCAATTCTTTCAGTTGCCAAATTGGGTGTCACTGTATGGATATACCACATTTTGTTAGCAGTTGATGGGCACTTGGGTGGTTTCCACTTTGGGTCTACCATGAATAATTCTGCCATGAACATTCATATCCAAGTCAGTTGTTGTTGTTGGCCACCTCACCCAGGTGTAACTGAACTACTAAGAACCGTGCATATCTCATGCATACCATTTTATAAGTCTGGAAATATGCAACCCCCTGGATCACCACAATCAATGTCATAAACATCCCATTTCTCCCAGAATATCTTTGGTATAAACACTTCACATGAGATCACCCTCTCTAGAAGTACACAGCATCATGTTGCCAACAAAAGACATTGTGTGGTACAGCAGCTCTCTAGAATGTATCCGTCTACACCCGTTGAGCTTTATATCTGCTGAATGAAGCCTCACAGTCCCTCTGCACCAGCCCCTTGCCACGACTACTGTACTCTCTGCTTCTAGGAGTCTGACAATTTTATATATCTGTTCCAACTGGACGGCTGCCATATTTGTCCTATGATTGGCTTATTTCACTGATATCCTGTCTTCAACATGTATCCTGTTGTCCCAAATGGCAGAATTTCTTTCATTTTAAAAACTGAATAATAGTCAGTTATATGAATGTACACATTTTCTTTATTCATTCATCTGTAAATGGATACTTGGGGTTGTTTTCATATTTTGATTATTGCAAATGTTGCTGTATGAACACGAGAAGGCAGATAACGCTTAAAATCCCAATTTCAATTCTTTTGGATATATACCAAAGACTGGGATTCCATTTTTTATTTTTTATTTTTTGATGATCCTCCATACTATTTGCATAGCCACGACACCAGTTTACATTCCTACCAACAGTATACGAGTGTTCCAAAACTTTCACAATCCTGCCAGTTCTTTCTTTCTTTCCTTCGTTTTCTTTCTTTCCTTCGTTTTCTTTCTTTCCTCCCTTCCTTCCTTCCTTCCTTCCTTCCTTCCTTCCTTCCTGTGAATATCAATTTTTTCCAAAACCATTTGCTGAAGAGATTATGATTTTCCCATTGTGGGTTCTTGGTGCCCATGTCAAAGATCACTTGACTATATATACTTGGGTTTATTTCTGGGCTCTCTGTTCTAGTCCACTGATTTATCCCCTGTCTTTATGCCAGTTCCACTCTGTTTTAATTACTGTCATTTCATGATATGTTTTGAAATCAGGAAGTATGATTCTTCTTTTTTTAATTTTTTTTTAAATTTTTTTAAAAGATTTTATTTATTTGACAGCGAGAAACACAGCTAGAGAGGGAACACAAGCAGGGGGAGTGAGAGAGGGAGAAGCAGGCTTCCCGCCGAGCAGGGAGCCTCATGTGGGACTCGATCCCGGGTCTCCGGGATCATGACCTGAGCTGAAGGCAGTCGCCCAACCAACTGAGCCACTCAGGCGCCCCAGGAAGTATGATTCTTCTAACTTCTTCTTTCTTGAGATCACTTGGCTATTCTGAGTCCTTTGTGGTTCCATGTGAATTTTAGGATTTCTTTTTTCTATTTCTGTAAAAAATACTGTTGGGTTTTTGATATGGATATAGCACTGAATCTGCAGATGGCTTTGGGTAATGTTGGCAGTTTAACAATACAAAATCTCCTAATCCATGAAAACTGGGTGTCTTTCTGCTTACTTGTGTCTCCTTTAATTTACTTTGCCAGTTTTGGTAACTATCAGAGTACACATTTTTTCATCTTCTTGGTTAAGTTCATTAATATTTTATTCTTTCAGATGATATTATAAATAAGATTGTTTTCTAAATCTCCCTTTTGGGTGAAAAGGGTCATTAGTGTGGAGAAGCATAGCCGATTTTTGTACATTGATTTTGTATCCTGAAACCTTACTGAATCATTGATTATAACGGTCTCGTGTTGAAGTTTCTGTGTGGACACGTGTTCTCATTTCAGCTGTGATTGCTGAGTCATTCAGTAACTCTTATATCTTCTCAAGGACTTCAAGCTCCTTCCCAGAACAACCACAACTCACGACCAGACAGAGCGTCACTTCGGCTGCTGCCAGACCCCAGGCTTTGGAACAACTTACTAGCTGCACCAAATGCGTGCATAAATGAATTCCACATCTTGTACATTTAAGCCCACTTCTATATCATCAACATTTCTCCATATATTCTCTAGGAAACTGAAGCCAGAATGATACGGTGGACTTTGATCCTAGCCAAATTAACGCTTCCTCTTCAAGTTCCCTCTTGTTGAAATGGGAATCAATACCCATCTTACAACAAGTTCACTACAAGGCTCGGATATGATTAAATATATGAAAGCAATTTGAAATTGTTAAGTGTTATAGAAATGCCATCTACTTACTGTTCCTATTTTTGTTCAGATTGCTTTTGCTAGGATGATCGGTCTTCCCTGACTCTGGCCCAGAAATAGAATGAAAAGGAATTCCCCCAGGTTGGAAGAAGAGGAGACATTATGTCACTTATGCTTGTGTCTTTAGCATTTCTTGGCAGTGAGTTTGTGGCTATATTGGTAATATTTACTCAGGTTAATGCATGATGTTAGACAGTCCTAAAGCCAATGTCCCTGGGTGCTGGATGGTTTCCAGTCTCCCAAAGACCCACTCTTGGCCCCAGGGCACCTGCATGAGTCTGAAACCTGACTCTGAAGGCTAACCTCTTCATAGTGGACCGACTGGGCATCCTTGCACTCTGGTTTCTGGTTCGATTTTCTTTCTTTTTTTTCTTTTCTTTTCTTTTCTTTTTCTTTCTTTCTTTCTCTCTCTCTCTTTCTCTCTCTCCCTCCCTCCCTTTCTTTCTTTCTTTCCTTTCTCTTTTAGGATTTTATTTATTTATTTGTCAGAGAAAGAGAGACAGGGAGAAAGAGGGCACCCAAGCAGGGAGAACGTCAGGCAGAGCAGACAGAGAGAGAAGCAGACTCCCCACTGAGCAAGGAACCGGCTGTGGGACTCAACCCAATGACCTTGGGATGATGACCTGAGCTGAAGGCAGGCAGATGATTTACCGATTGAGCCACTGAGGCATCCCATTGGTTAGATTTTCTAATCTGGGGTCCAGATGAGAGAGAAATCCTGTTGGATGACCCCTCATTGCCATGGCTTTCTTCTCCTGGTAACTGCTCCCTCCTCTCAGCCATTTGGTTAGAGTGGAGAAGGAGGGGATAGGGTGATGGCTTCCCACTGTTGCTAATAGATGGCACAGGGCCATTCCCTGTTGACTTAACCCCACCCAATCCATTTAAACACTGCTTCCATTAAATCCTGTCCCATTCTGAGTGTACCATGCACTTCCTAGGAGGAACTTACCTAGCACCCTAATCATCCCAATAGTGCTGTAATGGTAATAGCTCACTCTTCCATTCTGTTCTTTCCACACCATGCCCGTCCTGGGTGCATTCTCACCAGTTGGCCCTCTTCATCCTCACAATGACCTATAAGTTAGGCACTGTCATCATCATTCCCATTCTGCCAACGAAGGACCTAAGGCAGAGAGGGTAGCTTACTTCCTGAAGGTCCCATAGCTATTCAACCTTCCAAGCACTTAAACCTTGACCTCCAGGTTCTAGGATCTACTGCACGGGCCAACCGGGCTGCTCCAGGTTCTGAAACGAGGAGGCTCTGGCTGGTGACTCTTCTTACGCAAATGTGTACCTGGAGATACTCTACCCTCCTCCCTTATCCTCAGCCACCCTGAGCAGCACAAGTGTGGGCTTGGTGTCGTGAACTGTGCTCCTCCTGCCACACAGTAAGAGCTACAGGGAGCCCACCAGACAGAGAGCACCTTGTGCCCCAGTGAGCATGTGCTTGTTAGCGTGGGATTCCCGCTCTGGGTCCCGCGTTCGCTCTCCCAGACAAAACGAGACCAGGCAGAACAGGAATGATTTAGACACAATCGCAGTGCCTGACACAAGCTCATTCCCACGTTAATGGGGACGATAAAAGACTTCACAGCCATATTTACACCCAAGCCTCACATCTAGAGTAAAGGCAGGGGATAAAAGCGGTTGGTATATATAGCACATTTATTATTTCTCAGAGTTATCTGCAGCTGCCCGCAGTGCTGTGGGCTGTCACGAGTTAGGAATTTTGTTAGTTAGATATCATATTGTGCAAGAAGTCAGACTGATTAAATAGCTTTTTTGGATCATATGTGCTTACACTTTTTGAGTTAACAATGGTGTTTGCACATTAGGGGATTATTATGCACAAGGAATTCCGCTAGTATTGTGCAGATCTTAATTTCTTGCATCCCTTAAGAACCTATCCTGCAGACAAGGAGCCCAAGGCACCATCCTGAATACTGTCAGGCCACTGGGAGATGAACATGGGTTTATGTGACAGACTCCAAAACCCAGGCTCATAGCCACTGTACTATTCTGCCATAAATTCCTACTCTGTGTTTCAGCTTCGTGGATTTTCCCTTTTGGCTTGGATGGAAACTTCTGGACTTACGAGCTCTAGAGCTGAATTATGCTGCAAACCTTATGGAACCCAACCTAGAGCCTTATGCGGGCACAAGTGGTCACCAGCTAGATCTCAACACACAGTGAACTGACCAAGAGCAGAATGGCCAGCAGGTGTCAGGATTTACTTGTGGACTTGGGTTCTGGGCTTCCCACAAGGGCTTTAAGGCAGCAGAGCGAATACCCCATGAGAGCTATGACCCCTACCTAACCAGACCCCAGAGCCCCTCTCCTCATGGCCAGCTCTCCCGCGGGTGACCCCAAGAGACGATGGTGTAGATAGTGTACTCAGAGTTTTGGCAGGGACAGAACCAAGTCTATCAGGACGGAAGGCATGACCTCCATGAACAATGGAAATAAAGATTGTTATTGCTAACAACAATTATGTAAGCAGTTTTACACAGTTGTTAATATCCAGGCTCTGGGGTCAGACTGATTGAGCCTTACTATACTATCAATATGTTGGTATTATTGGGCGCCTGGGTGGCTCAGTCATTAAGCGTCTGCCTTCAGCTCAGGTCATGATCCTGGAGTCCCAGGATCGAGTCCCGCATCAGGCTCCCAGCTCCACAGGGAGTCTGCTCCTCCCTCTGACCTTCTCCCCTCTCATGCTCTCTCTAATTCTCCTCTCTGTCAAATAATAAATAATAAAGTCTTTAATATATATATATTATTATTATTTAAATGTCATTACAGGTCAATTATGTGTAAGACACTGCACATAGATATGCTCAGTTTCCCCCTAAACCAACCCTTTGTAGCCAACCCTACTGCCATGCTTACTTTTCAGGGGAGGAAACTGAGGCAAAAAGTAAAGGATGCGTAGGTTGGCCCAGCTCACCCAGGTGGGAAATGGCAGAGTTACAATTTGAGCCTAGAGCCGTCCAACCCAAAGCTCGCACTCCAGGGTCCTGCACCTGGAAGACCATCGCCAAATGCAGGATTGATTAGTTAAAGGGTGGCTGAATGATAATTACCTGTGCCGTTTCCTGGGAGCCGTGAACATTCAGCAGTTCGGGTGAATCATGGATTTCCAGCTCTCACAGGCAGATGGGATCATCCCCTCATGTAGACGAGGGATTGATTCAGGGAAGAGCATGGCCAGAGTCAGACATCGGCAGAACCAGACTTCGGAGCCCAGCTTTTCCTGAAGGAGCCAAAGAGAGAAACCACATCAGTGACTCAGTCTCCCTTGTAGACCATCATCGCCGGAGCTCTTCTGGAATACGTGTGAAGAATGAGATCCTCAGAAACGCAAGTCCACAGTGACTGCACAACAGTGACATGAACGATGGAGTAAGGTAAGGATGCAGCATCCGGCAATGCACACAGGAGACAATCACATATCAGCCAACATCACGGAATGTTCCAGAACAGCCCTGATGACAGGGGCAGCTCCATCCACCCAAGGGTTCTGGAAGGGGCAGCAGAGTTATCTTCCATGAGGAGAAAAGCAGGTACAACAATGTTAATGGGAGGAAGGAACGGGGTGGGGGTGGGGGGACTTGGAGACGCACAGAAAAGAAGTCCAGAAAAGAGCTTTCTTCTATCAGCTCCTCTCTGGGAAAGGAAAGTTCCTGCATTGTCGGGGACAGTGCATGATCTGCCCTTCCCTCCATGCCCAGGCCACCAGGAACTTTGGAGGTACCCGTGAATGTGAATGAAAGCCCCTCTGGGCTTTCCCCGCCTAGAATCCGAAAAGCCACATACCCTGTGGGTCCGGGCAATATGTCCTTTGTGTGCTTATTCAAGACATATAGTTCCATTTAATCCTCCTCTTGGTAATCATATCTCTGATCTCTTATCTGTATTTCTTGATCCCTGTGCCTTCGTGGTCTCAACTTTTGTGAGTTTAAACTATCACTCGGTACCCTGCAGTAACAATACTAATCCTGTCTCTAGGGCGGGTGCAAAAGCAGTTAAAGATTTAACTGCACCACCCAACTTCCTCACTTTTGAATAATAAAAGACTGGGGCCCCTGTCAGTCAAGAGAGACTGAGAGACGGAGACGGAGACTGGGAGACTGAGAGAGAAAGACAGAGAGCCTGCGCAGACAGAGGCAGAGGCAGAGGCAGAGGCAGAGGCAGAGAGAGTGAAGCAAGAGAGAGCGGAGCAAGAGATAGACAGAAAGGGAGACTGAGGCAAAGGCTGAGAGCCTGTAAAGCAAGAGACAGAGACAGAGAGAGAGACAGAGAGATTGAGAGAGAAAAAGAGAGAGCAACAGAGACAGAGAAAGCAGACAGAAAGCAAGAGAGACAGAAACAGAGAGAGCAAGATAGACAGAACCAACTGTTTGCCTAAAGCTAGATTGATGTAACTAAAAGGCTTTAAATAAAGAACCCTGAAGACACAGTTTTCAGGAGAGGAGATCCCCACACCACTCTCCGAGTCCGGTCTCCTCATTTTATCGCCGACTCCGTGGCCACCTTCGGGGAACCCTGACCTACCCCGGCACTGCATCCATAGTCAGACCCCCGTTTCTGGGATCTGCGTGCATGTGGTCTCCTCACACAGAACTGCCCTCTCTTTCCAAGAGATAAAGAAGGTCTAATGGTGGTGAACCCCTGGACTTCGCTGCGGATTAAAGGGTAATGACATTGATGATCCCCCTCGTTAGTCCAACAGTATCTCTGTGCAGATTTCAATTCCTGAGGCGCCTATCCCAGAGGTCCAAGCTCAACAACAGAATAGCTGCCCAGTTAAAGTCTGAGCTCAGAGACACTCAAGTAGGCCAACGAGCTCTTCTCCTCTGGATCCCTACAATTGGAAACACTGACAATGAGCTCTGAAATGGCCCTTTCTCCACTCATATAATTTCCCAAAGCAGTTACTCCGTCAGTAACGACCCTCCATCTGCAAACCACAAGTGTGCGACTCGTGTTGTGTAATAAGAACTCAAAGATGTGCTTCAGTCAGCTTCGAATACAGATAGGTCCTTCAGGAGCCTGGAGCGGCCAGAGATAGTTGGAGTTGGTATTTTTCACACTTTCTGCCCCAGGAGGAGAAAGGATAGACATTAGGCCTTACTTAAAGATATTAATAATTTATTCAGTGGTCCTCAGTCTGCTAAAAGCATTCACTTGACACACATTAGTTGAGCATCTTCTCGTGGGCAGGTGAGGGGCCAGAGTCTGTGGGGCAGGGCTGGGGACAGAGTCTCACGTCCCACTGGGACCAGAGCATCCAGGGAGGTAACGCTCCCGAAGATGGTGGTCCTCCCCAGCGGGGTGGCCCAGGGGACGAACCTGTGTTATAGAGGCAGAGTTTATTCTTTCCAGATGAAGTCATGATTGCGCTAGTTCCTTCTGCTGTTGGAGCAAATGACCACAAATTTAATTTTAGAGCAATGCAATTTCGTTCCTTTCTTCCTGTCTTTCAGTTCTGCAAGTCAGATGTCTAACATGGATCTCACCAGGCTGAAATCCGTGTTGTCAGGGCCCTGTGTCTTAGGGAGGCCCTAGGGGGGACTCTGTCTCCTTGCCTTTCCCAGCTTCTTGAACCTGCCAGCAGCCAGTGGCTCTCGGCCCCACCCCTCTGACCTCTGTGTCATCCCAGCTTCATCTCTGACCCTGATCTCTTGCCCGCCCCCACCTTAAGGACCCTTGTGGTGACACTGGGTCCCCTGGATAATCCAAGACAATGTGCCCATCTCAAGATCCTTGATCCCTTGTGCAAGTCCCTTTGTCCAGGTAAGGTGGCAAACTCACAGGTCGGGGGTCAGGATGTGGCATTTTGGGGGAGCAATCATTCTGCCTCCTGCAATGATCTACAGGTAAATGCCGGCACGTTTGCCTTATAGACCATGTCTCCTTCTGACTGAAGTATGGACTTTGTTTACGAAAGGTATTAATACTGGCTTATCAGTTGTGAGAAATGTAGCATATAAATGTAAGATGTCAGTAATAGGGAATAGGGAGGCGCCTGGGTGGCTCAGTCAGTTAAGGTTCTGCCTTCAGCTCAGGTCATGATTCCCATATCTTGGGATCAAGCCCTGCATCAGGCTTCCTGCTTAGCAAGGAGCCTGCTTCTCACTGTCCCTCTGCCCTTCAACCTGCTTCTGCTCTGCTCTCTCTCTGTCTCTCTCTCTCTCTCTCTGTGAAATACATAAATAAAATCTTAAAAAAAAATAGGAGACAGGGTGTGTGGAATATAGGAACACCTTTACCATCTTCAAAGGCACTCTGCAAATCCAAAACTTTTCTTAAACACACATTAAAAAATAATAATTCCAGGGCGCCGGGGTGGCTCAGTTGGTTGGGCGACTGCCTTCGGCTCAGGTCATGGTCCTGGAGACCCGGGATCAAGCCCCGAATTGGGCTGCCTGCTCGGCGGGAAGCCTGCTTCTCCCTCTGTCACTCCCCCTGCTTGTGTTCCCTCTCTCACTGTGTTTCTCTCTGTCAAATAAATAAAATCTTTAAAATAATAATAATAATAATAATTCCTATTGCCCTTGAAAATGTAGAAAACCAATGAGCAGTGGGGCCCTCCTGGCATGGAAGCAGGTGCACTCCAGCTGGTCCCTTTACTGGGGTGTGAACCCTCTGGTCCATTAGATGCCCCGAGTGACTCCATTCACCTCTGTCACTTCTCTGGTGGCTTTGGAATTTGAGGTTGTCACTCTCTGAATAAAGTAATTACACAGGAAGCTCTGGGATTCCCCTGTGATCTGCACCAGGGAAGAGGTCAGAGAGTCTGAGAGCCATTCTGAAAAAGGATCTAGCCTAGTCTCAGGCTCCGGGACTCAGAGCGTTCCCAGATATCCCCGCTGGAGAGTGAACACCATGGGGCAGGAAGGTGAAGCTTCTTTTCTTCTCTGTGCTTTACAGATGGAGCTAATTTCAAGTTATTATATTAAATAAAGAGTCTTCTTTGCTGGTTGATGTGCACACCTCTCTGGCTAAGTGCACCTGTTTCCAGGAGCCAACCTGAGTCAAGAACTACTGCGTAAAGAGCTGGGCCAGGCATTCTGGTCATTGCATGGGGGAAAGGGGAAGGGAGGTGAGTTGTTAAAAGCGGGACAGAAATGCGCCCGTGGCAAAGAATAATGTAAATCCTCATATTATAGCGAAGCAAGGTGCTGAGCCATTACGGTGTTCAATTATTTTGATGCTGCGAGGCAAATGTTTCCCGGTCTGAAATACTAGTCTACTTGACATTCTGCAAATGATATATTTTTATAGAGTGAAGCCCATTGTGAAGGTGACAAGTTGTACCATTGTTCCTGCCCCCGTCCACAAGCCCTGAGCACCTCCACGAATGCGCTGAGTGCTAACATTAGCAGTCATGTTCAATGTTTCATAGAGAGGAAAGGATCGGCAGCTTTCTGGATGTTGTAAGGTGGGGGAACCTCTTTCTCCTTATAATCCATATCCAGCTATGAATCTAGGATCTGAAACAGGGTTCCTTCATCTTCTTCATCTTTATTCTAGAACATAGCTGCTTGTGCTTTTAACCTTCTTCAGTAAAAATTTAAAAACAATGACAGAGAGTCCAATGATTTGTCTTCACAAAGCCATAGGAGATCTTTACAATTTCCATATAAAAACACCTGCCTTATAACCATAACTTCCGTGTGTCAGGCACTTCGTATAGTCCCTGTCATTTACCCCCCATCAACATGGATTGCTAATAACGGCTAACATTTATCCAGAGCACCTGTGGTGGGCAAACTATACCCCTGCCTGTTTTGTCAATAAAGTTTTATTGGAATGTAAGCATGCTCATCAATTCACGTATTCTCTGTGGCTCGTTTCCTGCCGAAGAGGCAGAGTTTAGTGGTGGCAACTCTGTCCCTGTGGCCCACAGAGCTGAAAATACTTTGATACCTGGCCCTTTATAGAAAAGAGTTTGCTGAGCCTTGATTTGCCCCAGATCTGAAGAACTACATGAAGATTAATTCATTTAATCCACCCTGTGTTTCAGCAAAGTAGATACTATTACGATCCCAGTTTACAGATAAGGAAAGGAAGGTTATAAACAGTGAAGATTCACAAGATAAAAGAAATGACCAAAAAACAGTAAGGTCAAGCATCAAATCTAGATCTATATACTTGACAGCCCATTATCTATAGCATGCCTTCCCAATCATCTGTAATGGGCAATCGGCAATCTGTCTGGGCAAATACATATGCCTATTCTCTCTCTGCAAGACCATCGTCACCAAGGATGAGATCCTGGGACAGATCCCAGCATACGGGCATGTGTTTTGTAGGAGAAGGCTGATGTAATTTATGATCTTGGCTTCTGTTACTTTGATTCATCTGGAAAGTTTGCTTTCTCGCCTGGATTTTCCCCACCCATCCATTTCAGAAACGTTGGGATCAGCTCATGAATGCTGACATGTGTTGGGGAGAGCACAACCTCCGCGGGGCTCTGAAGAAGCATGCCATCATTTCCTTTTGAAGATACCGCCATGTTTGCGATTTCACTCTGTGTGGCGGTGGAACATTTAAGTAATAGAATGAAACTTTTTTGGCTCCCTGGAACTGTCCCGGGCCAGTCATGTGGTCTGCAGGGCTGTAGAACAAGGTGAGAACTCCGTGCTCCATTGCTTGATGGCTCTGTGATTTCGAAGAAACTTAATCCATGTCTCTGGGTCTCAGCCGTCCCCTCTGAAATCAGGCTCAGTCATAGACCCAGGAGTAGTGCCTGGCACACGGGGAGAGTCTGTTCCTACACGTGGGGTGGGGTTCCTCCCTAATCATCTATTTCCTAATTCCTTCGAGAGACTCCACTGCTAAGCACTCAGTGTCCTTGCTGTCTGAATGTGGGAATTCTGAACATCCTCCTTGACAGGTGGGGAAGTATGACAACAAGCACGGTCCTTTGGAAGTCTGTTGAAACGTTTGGTGCTACCCTCAAGGGCCCACGCTGCTATGATTTGACATTCCTGTGCCTGCTTGTCATGTGTGATTTTTTCTGGTGTCTCCATTCACCGTTTCCATTCCATCTGCCCATTGCTCTGTCTCATTCCCGAAAGTCCTGTTTCAGATCCACTGCGGGCTGATAAACCAAAATAACCAAACACAGAATATTTCTGCTTAAAATAAGTTCCTGTTTTGGTGCACGAGTTCTAGAGTGTACATGAGAGGTTTTGACTTCAAAGATTTTTTTGGTTTGTTTTTTCAACGTTCTGGACAGGTGAGGGACGGCAGCTTTGCAACCCTCATAAAAAGGAGAAATAGTCTCCAAAGCCTGGGCACCCAGTGAGGAATAGTGGGACATTTGACTCGGGGTCTCCAGGGGATGGAGACATTCAGGCTGTCATCTTTTTAGGGTCACCCCTGGTAATGGGCCACGCTTCGGACCACAGAAATCCACACCCGACTGTCTTCGTCCCAGCTGCAGAGCTGGGGCTGAATTCCTCGCAAACCTGCATGTTTCATTCCTGACATCCAAGGGTTCATCTAACCACCTCACTGCAGGCGCTAGCATTGCCAGCTTATGACCACACACGGAGACCTAATTAAATTCACTGATTCAATTTTAGTGTGACCAAGCTATTGACATGGATGTGAATTAGGCTACTAGCCCGAAGCCAAAGGCCAGGAACAGGATGTGGAGAGAAATGATGTCGTGATCACACTCACCGTGGCTGAGAGTATGTCTAATTCAGAGAAGGGAAGTCTCTGGGGGCAGGGCTGTGGAAGTTCTCTGCCTTATTAACCTCACCTTGATCAATCTCGAGGATGTACTCTCTGGCAGGGTCATACTTAACTACAAAATAAGAAATAAAGGAAGCATGTGGAATCTTTCCACACATGGTAAAGTTTGGATTCTAGGGGAATCAATATGCTTTCTGTTATCACGCCCAAACATCTGTGTTATTCCTTAAGCCAAGAATCTCTATATGAAACATAAGAAATTGAAAAAAAAAAACCAATAAAAAAGAAATTGAAAAACAATTGCTTCGGACACTGTGCTAAGGGAGGTAATCCAGGCCCAAAAACAAACGCTGTATGATCCCACTTCTGGGAGGTGCCTCAAGAAGTTACACCTGTAGGGACAGAGAGAAGAATGGGGGTCCCCAGGGGCTGGGGGAGGGCAGATGGGGACTGGTGTTCAGTACCTTCCAGACCTGAGCAAGAGCCCCTCATTGGCAGACGCTAATTAGAACCCCACGACTGGCAAGCGAGTCTAGACTGCCCAGAGAATGTTTTAGGGGCACAGAGATAATACTAAGAGTTAGCTGTCAGATGCCCTCTCCTACTGGAATACTCCAAATATGGAAATTTAGGTGTCAATTCACATGTTTTTACTTTGTCACCAAATTTAGAGAGAGTGTAACAGGTGAGTGCCCTAAGAAAGGTGCCCTTTCAGATGAACAGGACATTCTACTCCTGGGTGTGCTTCAAACGCCCAGGAACAAGACAGCGCTCAGGACACAGGGCTGTGAAAAATTAGGGATTTATTTTAATAAGTGCTAGAGAGTATATAATGAGTACAACAACCCTCTCTGCCCCCACCTTTCTTTTTCTTTCTTTTTTAAATTAGAGTTGCAAAGAAATTGTGTGCTTTGTTTTAAACCGCTTTATTAAGGTATCATTACCATACAATAAACCACGTACATTGAAAATATAGTTTGATTTTTTTTTAAAGCACCCTTTTTTAAAAGTTCATTATTGTTATTGTTGGTATTATTTTTAGTAATCTCTATGCCCAATGTGGGGGCCAAATTCATGACCCCAAGATCGAGAGTCACATGTTCTTCCAACGGAGCCTGCCAGGCGCCCCAAGTCCGTATGCCCCCGCGGCAGTACCCTTACAACAAAAATATCCATCACCTAGAGAAGCCTCCTCAGGTTACTTTGAAACCCCTTCCCCTGGCAACCACTCTTCTGCCTTTTGCCGCTACCCATTAGCCTGCATTTTCCTGGAAAATCACCTAAAGGAATAATTCACCCCTCCCTCCCTCCCCTTTGGTCTGGATTATTTCCCTTGCCCAGTGATTTTATATCCACCTATGTCCTCGTGTGTAACAATATTTCACTCCCTTCACTGCTACGCCGAGGCCATAGAACAGATATAACATAGACAGCTTATCCATTAGCCTATTAATGAACATTTGGGTTGCTCCCAATTTATCTCAAATAAAGTTGCAATAAATGTTTATGGGCAGACGGCAGGGTACGGATGTGTTCTCATTTATTTTGGGTAAATGTCTAAAATTTGGATTGTTGGGTTGTATGGAAATGTATGCCTAACTTTTTAAGAAATTGCAAAGTGTATTTCGAGAGCCAGAGAGCGATGCCTTCCCCTCTGCCTCCTCGCATCATTATGGTCAAGATTTTCATTTTAGCCCTTTGAGTAGGTGTCTTGTAGTATTTGTGGTTCTAATTTTCGTTTTTCTAATGACTAATGATGTTGCATATCTTTTCACATTCTTGCTATCTGTACGTCTTGGTTGGCAAAGCATCTGTTCCAATCTTTTCCCCATTTTTTAATTGGGTTGTTTATTTTCTTACTGAGTCTTGAGAGTTTTTTATATTCCAGATATAAATCCTTGGTCAGATATGCAATGTGCAAATGCTTTCAAATGATGTGGCTTGTGTTCTCCTTTTCTTAATAATGTCTTACAAAAAGCAGAACTTAGTCATTTTAATGAGGTACAATTTATCAATTTGTTTGTTATGGATTTGATTGTTTTCCCCTTGAGCCTTAGATTATTGAGAAGGGGTTATTTTATTACCAAATATTTGGGAATTTTCCAGTCTTTCTGGTATTGCTTACAAATTAAATTCTATTTTGTTCACAGCATACCCTTTGTATTTCATTAATACTTTTATATTCATCAAAACTTGTTTTATATCCCCAGGTATGAACTAATTTGGTAAATATTCAATGTGCACTTCAATGTGTATTCTGGTGTTTTTGAGTGGACTGTTCTACATCAGCTGATTCAACTCGCTCATTAGTATTGTTTAAGTTTACCATTCTTGCTGATTTTTCTGTCTGCTCGTTCAATCAGTTATTGAGAGATTATCATCTCTGATTATAGCTGTGGATTTGTCCAATTCTCTTACGGTCCTGTCAGATTTTGCTTTATGTATTTTGAAATTCGGTTATCAGATGCATAATATTGAGGGTTAGTATGTCCTGTTCATGTATTGACTCCTTTGTCATTATAAAATAAATTTCTCTATCCATGGTTATATCCTCTGCTCTAAAATACACTTTGTCCATGATTCATGTATCTACTCTCGTTTTATTTTGTTTAGCGTTAGCAGAATTTTGTAAAGTTCTTTTGCATCTTAACCTATTGTTTTAAATATTAAACCAAATATTGTTACCAGCTTAGGTAACACAAAGCTGGGTTTTGCTTTAATAGCCAATGTAAAAATATCTGCCTTTTAGTTGGAGTGAGTCATAGTCACGGATCATGGCACACCATAACAAATATAATAATCATTAAGAAGTCTGAAATACTGTTGGAATTACCAAATTGTGACACGGAGACTTGAAGTGAACAAATGCATTTGGAAAAATTCGGCCCATAGACGGGCTTGACACCAGATTGCCACAAACCATCAATTTTAAAGACACCGTATCTGCAAAGCACAGCAAAGTGAACATAAACCCGTCCTTTCAAGCGGGATTTGACATTCACCATGCACTTCCATTTCTCCCTTCTAAACTTTTTGCAATTATTTTCATACATTTTACTGTTGCCTGTGTTCTAAAGCCCAGACTCTGATGTTCTTATATTTGTTTCAATGCTTGATTATTTTTAAAAGAGATTTAAAGAATTTTTTAAAAAGTCTCTAATGGAGTTGCCCATGTAGTAACCATTTCTAATGTCCTTTATCCTATTGTACGCACCCATATTTTCTTCTGGAATCATGTTCTTTCTGCCAGAGGAAATTCCATTAACATTCTTCATAATGTAGGTCTGATAGCAACAGATTCTTTTAGCAATTATAGGTCTAAAGAAGTCTTTATCTCACTTTTGCTTTTACAATATTTTTCTGGGGATAGAATTCTAGCATTAAAAACCAAAACGACCGAGTACATTTTAGAGATCTTATTGGTTTTAGTCAAGATTCACGTTGGGCAGCCTCCTCTCTAGCTGATAAAAAGAGAGCTCTGAACTGCTGTACAAAATGGAAAACTTTTATAAGCAGAAGGACGGAAGAAAAGGAAGCTATCGGGAAAGACTGGATTGTTTTAGGCAAGGTCACCTTCCTTTGGGGAATGACAAGGACCTCTCGGGCAGATCACCTCATTAGTGCTGACCAGGAAAGTCCAGACTGACTGGTTAAAATTACATTCCTCTGTGAGGCTGAAAGCTGCAATCAGGTTAGGTATTAAGTCTTGGTTTCGGGATATCGCACAAGTGACTCTATTTTGGGACCGTTATATTTTCTTTAGCCTTAGGCTGACTTTTTTTTTTTCCCTTTCAATCTTTTAACGATATGATTTCACTGTTTTCTTGCTTGGCTTGTTTCTGACATGAAATCTGTCCTCATCCTTATTTTTTTCCTACTCTACTTAATGTGGCTTTTTTCTCTAGCCGCTTTTAAGATTTCTTCTTTATCACTGGGTTGGAGGAGTTTGATCCATATGGCCTCGAGGTTGTTTTTTAATGCTTCTCATTGCTTTTTCAATCTGCAGATAAAGCACTTTCAAATGCCTTGAGAAGAGCCTCCGACTATCAGTCTTATTTCTCTGTTTCCCCTCCTCTTTTGAATCTAGCCTTTGAGAGTCTCGCCACCTTGATGGCCATGAACTCTAGTTTTTGTCTCCTTGCCCTCACGATATTGTTGAGCTCGCTCCCTGGCTTCTGTTTTGTGGTAGGATTTCTGCAGGACTTCTCAGCCTCACTCCCCATCACACTCATGACCTTTTACCCTGGAAGGTAAAAGGCAGACACAATACATCAACTGGAATTAGTGTTGGTAACGCCATAATACACTAATGGATGTAAGTGTATTAAATCAACTGTTGGGTAATGAACAGATGTGCCTTAATTGTCCCATCCAGAAGGAATAATGCTCCGAGAATATGGCCATGCTTTTCCAGTGTCTTTGGTAGAATGATCTATATCAAGTGTTTTTTTTTTTTTAATGTCTTCTCAAAGGTAACAATAAAGTCAAATAGCAGAGAATTGAAACCAGAAAGGAACAATATTCAATGTGATTACTTCAATATCAAATTTACTGCAAGAAGAAATGCTACAATAGATAAGTTATCCAATTAGCAACCTCTCTAGCTCTTTTTACATTTCCGGATCACCCTTCCATCCGGTGTTTTGGAATATCTCAGATTGTGAAGACTGATCTCCCTGAAGGGTTCTTAGACCCAGGATCATCTCTGAGTGTGGTGAGAGAGGAGAGCAAAATGGTCCTCCCCACCGTGCTTCTCAGATCGACTTGGAAGCTGACCTGTCAGGCGTTCCTCTCTCCAGAGGGGGCTCCCCGGCGCATTCTTCAATGTGATAGATGCGGCGGTCAGCACCTCCAAATCCCTGCTTGTTACTTATGCCTCTGCAGTCTCATTCCCTCCGTGTCTGTTTCCCTCACCCTGACCTTGAAATGTCTGCACAGCCACTGAATTTGCATGTAGGCATCACCGGGTTTCCATAGCAACGGCATCAGACAGAGTAGAGCAGAGGGATTCAGTGGCCATTTGTTGACGACTCCTTTACAAAGCGCAGGGTTTCTTCATCTCGGCTCTATCTAGAGATGATTCTTTGTTGTGGGGCTGTCTCGTGCACTGTAGGACGTTCACGGCACCCCTGGCCTTTACCCACTAGAGCCCGTAGCACCTCGGAATTGTGGCATCCTAAATCATCCCATGCCTACCTGACAGTCCCCCCGGGGAGGGGGTGGGAGGGAGCTATCACTCCTACTTGGGAAGCACTGCCTATGACCCAGTCGGATGGGGTTCCAGAATCTCACATCCTTTCATGTTTACTATGAACCCATTCTGGACTTCATCTGGCAACCACGGGGAACCCAGAGCATCTCAGCGTGGCCAGCACTCTAGGAATACTCAGAAGGAACTCAAAACTCTTGCCGGGTGCGTTGTTCATTGAGATAGCATGTATACAATGTATAAAGCACTTTAACTCTTCAAAAAAAAGTAATGCATGTCTCTCATAAATGGTTTTAAGACAACTTTGAAGTGGACAAAGGAGAGAGGGAAAGACACTCTCCCTCCACCCTGCCCTTCTCTCTCAAGTAGAGGTTCTCCTTCTGAACTCCTTGTACTCCTTGAACCTACGAACAGACGGCTGGAAGGCTTAGGGCATGGTTTGGCTTTTCCTTCAAACGTGTTCCTTCTGCTCTTCTACCCCCTGGAATGCTTTCGCTACAGGAAGCTGTTGGCTAACTACCTCCTTTATCCTGGCCTAGGAACCTTGCTGTTCATCAGCTCCGGTACCCTCCACGTCTGACGTCTGGCTCTGGGCAGCTTCTCTCTTGCACGGCTTTACTTCCTTCCCGGCACCTGAAATTTTATGATGTGTTTCAGTGTCCATTTCATTGTCGATCTTTAATCTCTGCCATTCAAAGGAAAGTTTCTTTATCTTTTTTGTTCACCACTGCAACTTCCAGACCTAGGACAGCAGCAACCATCATCCAGCACCTCGTAGGCCTGGCTTTAATGAGAGAATAGAGGGCAGGTCCCAGGGGACATCGTGTCTCTGCGCTCCCACCCTGTGCCCATGGCAGACTTTACTAACTAACTGCTATCAGCATGCTCCCACCAAGCTCACAGGGGACACGTGGGTTCTTCTCCCTGGTGCTGGTGGGGCCCTGGAGAGGCTGTTCAGTCTAAATACGACACCACCGCCCTTTCCCCAAGACCCGATGCCTATCACTTTAGGAACAAATCGACAAGATGATGGCAAAATTATTAAGTATATTCCCCTTCACTTCCTTTCTCCATACTTATAGGGTCAGTGAGGAAGCTTAGCCGAGGGGACCGGGATGACCAGGGCTCTCTGCCTTTGCTGGGTTTCTAGATCGACAGCTTCCCAACTACTAAACCTTCAGACACTCGCTTTCCCCTCCTGTGGCTCAGTTCCCTGCTCTGCAAAGTGAAGACAAGCGTGGTACCAACTCTACGGGCTTGGCGATACCTGGACAGCATCATGAGTAATAAATTCATGGGGAAAGCACTCAGAA